>JAVYIG010013242.1:0-48485 GCA_035222895.1 Strongylocentrotus droebachiensis
AGCTTCCGCGCATCGCGCGAGAGGGGGAAACTGAATTCAGACAAAATCAATAGGGCTTATTTAGAGTCGAAAACGGTACAACAAATCGTGTTCTTTCTCTAATAATTTAAGGAAACGTCAAAGCTTCCGCGCTTCGCGCGAGAGGGGGAAACTGAATTCAGACAAAATTAATAGGGCTTATATCGAGTCGAAAACGGTACAACGAATCGTGTTCTTTCTCTAATGATATGAGGAAACGTCAAAGCTTTCGCGCGAGAGGGGGAAACTGAATTCAGATGAATAGGGCTTATTAAGTGTCAAAAACTGTACGACGAATCGTCTTCTTTCTCTAATAATTTAATGAAACGTCAAAACTTCCGCGCTTCGCGCGGGAGGGGGGAGCTTCATTCAGATAAGGATAAACAGTCGAGAACGGTACAGCAAATCGTCTTCTTTTTTTATAATAATTTAATGAAACGTCAAAGCTTATATATATAGGATTTTATTGAAATCAAAACATCAAAAAACCAAGAGCAAACAGTCCAAAGACTGACAACTGTCTTGGGTACAAAAATATAATTTAAATCAAATATACATAATAAAATAGAAGTAATGAATAAATACATAAGTTACATAAGTTAAAATATCAAATAACTAAACTATTATCAATAGATATTGCAAAAAGGACATATAAACAATAAGTATACATCATTACAATTACGTCAAAAGAGGGCTCTCGAGCTGTGCAAAATCTAAATCAGGTACAGACCGAGAGTCCAATAAAAGAAAATTAAAAAGCATACGACTGGGTTTAAAAAAGATCAATAGTGAAAAGAGGGGAATGTGTCAGCTAAAGAATAATTTTTTAAATTTAAAGTATTGAGAAGGTACAAGTAACATACAATAAAGAAATTCCCAAGAGATCATAGTAAGAGAATAAGATAGAGGAAGAGAGAGGGAGAAAATAAGAAAGGAGAGGAGAGAGGGAGAGAGAGAGAGAAAGAGAGAAGGAAGAGGATAGGAAGAAAGTTAGGGAAATATCAATACCATCTGTAGAATTTGTAAAAACAGTCCAGGTATTCAACATTGTAGACATCATTGCAATTAACCCGAAATACATGAAACATACAATAAAGAAATTCCCAAGAGAGCAGAGAGAGAGAAAAGAGTAAGATAGGGGAGAGAGGGAAGAAAAGAAAAGGAGAAAGAGAGAAAGAGAGAGAGAGAGAGAAAGAGAGAGAGAGAGAGAAAGAGAGAGAGAGAGAGAGAAGGAAGGGGATAGGAAGAGAGTTAGGGAAATATCAATACCAACTGTAGACTCTGTAAAAACAGCCCAAGTATCCAAGCATTATAGACATTGTAATTAATCTGAGATACATGTAACATACAATCTGTAGAATTTGTAAAAACAGTCCAGGTATTCAACATTGTAGACATCATTGCAATTAACCCAAAATACATGAAACATACAATAAAGAAATTCCCAAGAGAGCATAGAAAGAGAAGAGAGTAAAATAGATGGAGAGAAATAGGAAAAGAGAAAGGGGGAGAGAGAGAGAGGAGAGAGAGAGAGAGAGAAGGAGATAGGAAGAAAGTTAGGGAGGGGGGGATGAAACTTCATTCAGCCAAGGATTACCAGTCGAAAACGGTACAATTAATTCGCGCGGGAGGGGGGGCGGGATGAAACTTCATTCAGCCAAGGATTACCAGTCGAAAACGGTACAATTAATCGTCTTCTTTTCCTAATAATTTAAGGAAACGTCTAAGCTTCCGCGCTTCGCGCGGGAGGCCCATCACCCACACCCCCCTAATGAGCGCGCTTTTAAGTGATTCTCTTGCTCACTACCACCCCTCCCTAAAATAAGATCCTAGCTCCGCGCCTGCATTAAAATATATAGCTATGATGCTCACCAATTTGAAGAAATAATTCGTATATAAAAATTATATGTCGTCGAGGAAAATGACCATTTTGCGCATATGCAAGTACTATAGAGAGTCCATAGGAAAAACAATTTAGCCTTTGGCCCCAGGTTTATAGGGTTGAATTTGTAGATATTGTAAATTTAATTTTGTCGGTAATTGGTGGCTAGTTTTGTCGGTAATCGTTGGCCTCTACACCCCCCCCCCCCCCCATTGAAAAAGGTCTAGCGACGCCCCTGGGTGGAGGCAGAGAGTGAGGGTACGTAAAAGGCATTGTTTAACAATGTTTCCATTTTTTATAAATCTGAGATGCATGGCCCTACGTGTTATCAGTGTCTGTAATATGGTGTAATATTGAAGCCCTACCAAAATTGCGGTTCAAAATAATAATAATAATAATATTTAGCTTTTATATAGCGCTTAATACAAATGTCTCTAAGCGCTAAATGATTATGGAATGCTTCAAAAAAGGAAAAATCTTTGAGTGACCGGTTTTACTATACTCATTTCCCTCAATAGACTGTATTGTTAACGGTTTTTGTAATTTTTTAATTCCAATCATAAATATCTTGATAATCAGACAGGCGATTGGCTTGTAAAAAACATGGGATTCCTGATTAACTTAAATGTTTATAATTAGGATTGCAGCATGAGCTAAATTCAGGATTTTTTTAAAGAATCTGAGGCAAAGATATCCAATTTAATTACATTTTTTAGAATGATGTAAACGAAAAGGGTGAGCATTGAAAAAAGAGGGAGAAGAAGAGAAAAGAGAGAAGAGAGGGAGAGAGAGAGAGAGAGAGAGAGAGGGGGGGGGGGGGAAGAAGAGAAAAGAGAAATGGTGTAAATGGAGTTTTCTTACCAATAGTTGTCATAGGATGTGAAGTAGCGGATTCCGTCGTGGACATCGTTGTGGTGTCTTGTGTAGTAGTTGATGCTGAATAATAAAAGATGATATAAAGACATGATGGTTTGATCTTGGGCCAAAATGCGTCTAATTTCATATAAACCAAATCAAATTGAAAGATAGATAGATTGAGAGAGAAAGAAAGAGAGGGAGAGAGAGTGAGAGAGAGAGAGAGAGAGAGAAAAAAAAAAGCGAGAGAGACAGAGGGAGAGAGAGAGAGAAGAGAGAGAGAGAGAGACAGAGAGAGAGAGAGAGAGAATAAAGGAGAGAGAGATGGTAGTAGTAGTAGTAGTAGTATTTATTTCCGTATAAAAACATAGTAAAAATGCATAAAATACGGTGGATAGCCCACATTCAGCTAACCCGACATGGGAAAGCTGGTCTTCCGTGGGGTCCAGTATAAATGGAGTTTTCTTACCAATAGTTGTCATAGGATGTGAAGTAGCGGATTCCGTCGTGGACATCGTTGTGGTGTCTTGTGTAGTAGTTGATGCTGAATAATAAAAGATGATATAAAGACATGATGGTTTGATCTTGGGCCAAAATGCGTCTAATTTCATATAAACCAAATCAAATTGAAAGATAGATAGATTGAGAGAGAAAGAAAGAGAGGGAGAGAGAGTGAGAGAGAGAGAGAGAGAGAAAAAAAAAAGCGAGAGAGACAGAGGGAGAGAGAGAGAGAAGAGAGAGAGAGAGAGACAGAGAGAGAGAGAGAGAGAATAAAGGAGAGAGAGATGGTATAAATGGAGTTTTCTTACCAATAGTTGTCATAGGATGTGAAGTAGCGGATTCCGTCGTGGACATCGTTGTGGTGTCTTGTGTAGTAGTTGATGCTGAATAATAAAAGATGATATAAAGACATGGTGGTTCGATCTTGGGCCAAAATGCGTCTAATTTTATATAAACCCAAATCAATTTGAAAGATAGATAGATTGAGAGAGAAAGAGAGAGAGAGAGCGAGATAGAGGGGAGAGGGGGAGATAGAGAGAGAGAGAAAGAAAGAAGAGAAAAAGAGAGACGAGAGAGAGAGAGATGGTGTAATTGGAGTTTTCTTACCAGTAGTTGTCATAGGATGTGAAGTAGCGGATTCCGTCGTGGACATCGTTGTGGTGTCTTGTGTAGTAGTTGATGCTGAATAATAAAAGATGATATAAAGACATGGTGGTTCGATCTTGGGCCAAAATGCGTCTAATTTTATATAAACCCAAATCAATTTGAAAGATAGATAGATTGAGAGAGAAAGAAAGAGAGGGAGAGAGAGTGAGAGAGAGAGAGAGAGAGAGAGAGAGAGAGAGAGAGAGAGAGAATAGAAGAGAGAGAGATGGTGTAAATGGAGTTTTCTTACCAGTAGTTGTCATAGGATGTGAAGTAGCGGATTCCGTCGTGGACATCGTTGTGGTGTCTTGTGTAGTAGTTGATGCTGAAGAATAAAAGATGACATAAAGACATGGTGGTTCGATCTTGGGCCAAAATGCGTCTAATTTCATATAAAACCAAATTAAATTGAAAGATAGATAGATTGAGAGAGAAAGAGAGAGAGAGAGCGAGAGCGAGAGAGAGAACAAAGAGAGACAAAGAAAGTGAAAGAGATAGAGAGGAAGAGATATAAAGGTAACACAATTTAACCTGGAGAAAAAAAGGTTGAGAAAAAGATGGTAACCACGATTTTGTTGATTAAAGGGAGGGGGGATGTAGTTGAGTAAACAAAGAACAAAACAAAATCAAAAAACAAAACAACAATTTTATAATTTTGTGCTCACTATACCCCCCCCCCCCCCTATCCCCTATCCTTCGTGTTCATCATCGTGGTGTCTTGGGGGCTCAAGTTTTGATCCTGGGGGCTCACAGTAATGAGGATATTGCTTAGCCAATGAATCAGGACTGTACGCAGCGGTGGCTATAGGGTACGTCGCCGCCCCCACATATCCAAAAAAACAAAGAAAATGCAATAAATTATCAATAATTCATTGCATTTTGCCCCGACCCCTAACATTTAAAAAAAATCCTTATTGTGGGCATGCCTTGAACCATAATGCGTGGCCCGACAGAGGAATTTTTCCAGTTGGGGACCGGGGGAAAATGCAATGAATATTGATCATTTATTGCATTTTTTTTCTTTTTTGGATTTGTGGGGGCGGCGACGTACCCTTGCCCCCGCTGCGTATACAGTCATGATTCGGTGGCTAAGCAATGGCCACGTTACTGTGAGGCACCAGAATAAAAACCGTGTCAATCAGCTATATTATTGTCCTTTTGTGAGGCATTAATCCTCATAAGGACATAGGTCCTCTAGTTGATTAACATAGTAGCATACACATGCTTTAGCAGTCACGCAAAACAAACACTGGCAAATTATTATCAATAAAATCTGAGAATGTATACTATTATTTAGATCTAGACTATTAGGAATAAATCATTGTCAAAATCATTCCATAAATTGGGGTAAAAATAATTATTCCACCTTTTTGATCAACAGTGTATAATGGGCCTTTACTGCTTTCGGCGGCAATACCTTTGACATGCTTTCATGCATTGGAAAGGTCTAAGAAACTGAAATTTCCATTTGCCCCCAATTACCAACTTCCTTAGAGGCAAGTGTGAAAAGATCGTGATTCTCCACCCGCCATCTTTGTACTATACCTTGTTCATTCTTGTATTAACTATTGCATATATTTCTACGTCTGAAAATGTTTCATCAACTCCTCTCTGTCCGCAGCAAGGTCACAGGTTAAGTCATGCATACATTTGAGTCGTTCATAGATTCTTAATGGTATAATTACCATTATTGAATCATAATTTTTCAAAGCCTACCCTTCATTCCAATGAGTTATGATATTATAAATCAATCTTCAAGTTGGACGGACATATCATAATTGTTATGATCATCACTATAAAGCTAAAACTCACCAGCTAACTTGCAAACGAAATGTCGTTTGATACCCTTCAATGAGATGGGAAGCGAGGGCATGTACTCTGGCACTGTAGGCATTAATTCACCATTGACAAGAATCGGCTGGCAATGGTTATCCTCCGTATGCAACACTTCATCGGCCATGTTTGTAGATCCCCTCGCGTGAGCTAAAACACATTAAATATACAGAATTGCAATAAGTCATTAAATACACAAAATATAAAGTTGACTTTTATATACACAAAGGAAAAATTAATTTGCTTCACAAGGAATCAAATACAAAATATAACTCTCATTACTTTCATTCAATTGATTTCAACCTGAATATGGTCGAAGAACATTTATACTACCACATATTCTGCTCTCTCTCTCTCTCTCTCTCTCTCTCTCTCTCTCTCTCTCTCTCCGCCCTCTTATTTCTCTCCCCTCCACTCTCCACATGTTGTTATTCGTTCGGGAAGTTCCCCCGTGCTGTCACCCCATACTCAAACCCTTTTTATTTCACTGGACCAGCAGCCTTTTCACACACAGTTAAAATTCTATAAACATGATTAATTTAAAACTAATCACCTGTACATACGACATCATTCACACACAGAAATTTCGGTGCGATCGTTAATCGTTTCGTGATTAACTACTGCTCGTAAAATGCGCAGTAGTGCCATTGCGTATTGAAGGTCATGTCATATCAATCAAATCCCAATATAGAGTTAACTTATGTCTTTCGTTGTTTCTTTAAATGTGAATTATACATATAAAAATGTAATTAATCTTATGTTTCACGATGGAATCCAAGATTTTGCCAATTTAGCATCCAGATGGCTACCGTTTTTCTAATTAATTGAATGGAAGACGAAGGTCTGGGTCGTATTGGCTGCTGTTTGAATCACTGTTCAATTTACCCGTTATGGATCCCATTGTCTATTAAAAACGGCCTTCTATAGTGCATTAACGTTTTCATCATCACACAGATCACCCTAACCAAACGTTTGTTCTTCTTCAAAAGAGTATGGAGATATGACCATATGTACGACCAAATTAAACATAATACGTACCCTTAGGACTTTTGGCAATGTGGCAGCCCATACATGACGTATGACCAATCCTAGAATAGTATGTCATAGAAACTGACAAACATTTTGCACTAGGTCGTATTTAACATCTGTTATAAATCTTTCTTGGAGACGATGCAAGGTGACAACGGATGAAAATTCTCCCGAGAAAAACATATCCAGTAAAATATTCCGCATGTAATAGGGGCTGGTGCACCCATCCCACATAATTATACAGATTAAAGATAGTTAAAAGCTATTAAATAAAACAAACACTTTAGTAGCACCGGTCTCTAGTGTGCCTCATATGAACATCTATTGGTACACACACAAGCTATTGTGGGTAGAATACCCAAAGTCACATCATCTTATACATGGATTGGGCACAATCAAACTGGAGATATCTATTCTAAGGATAAAACGTTTAGTAAACTAAGTGTGTAAGTATCATATTTTATTGATGGTATTGATCCCACTAGATTCAAATGCTTCACAGATTTTAATTTGCTACCGTATGATACTTTACAAATCTTAGTTACTGGATATTGTTTATATTCATTATTAAAGATGTATTAACAATCATCTAGCACAAAATTTCCACGGAACGTGGGTGATATTTATGAGGTCTAGGAAAATGACCTTGTGAGCATGCGCAGGTATAGATAGTTCATAAGAAAATTAGCCCCGGGTTTATAGGGTTAAATTTGTAGACATTGTGCACAATGGCAGCCTTCTTAGATACAATGTTCAATAAAATGCTACCCTCATACTTAATGATAATTTTATGTGCATCAATGATTATTTTTACCCTTAACAATTTACCTTTACCGGCACTACAAAAATTATAAATAGTAAACCAAATCAGATTATGTTACGATACTGGCTACAATTTCTGACGCCATCATCCGTTTCTGGGTTTTCTGGTGGCTATTACACATTTTCAACAGTCTTAATGGAGTTTCGACCCCTAAACGTAGGTATAGATACCAACATAATACATGTATCTCTTATATATGGATATGTCACTTTAAGGCAAATTTCAGTTTTCGCCGGCCATTTCGGATGACAAAATGGATGCATCTATGGAATTGTTGTGAGTATATATAGGCTACTCTAAACCTTACATACATTCAACATAAATTTAATCTTGCAAGGGGAACTCACTTCCGGTCATTTTGAAGATGATGGCGGCCATGATTTTGGACGCCATCTTGGATTTACAGGAACACGTATTATGGTGGCCATAACCTTTTGTTTGTCGACCCCCAAAACCTAGGTATAGACAATAACATCACATTTCCAAGATGGATATATCATAATTTATGGCTATTTTAAGGTATTGGCGGCTATCGTGGATGCCTTTCCGGCCGGGGGGGGGGGGGGTCCGTTTTTAGAATTTTAGTATACTGTTCCTGATTTCAATTTTGTTTACCGGAAACCGTTGAAAAAACTTTTGAAGCAATCTTTTTGGGGTTGGTGTATTTTTACCCATAAATCGAACCGAGTAAAAGAGAAGGCAGCCATTAGCCATAAATATCATGTTAACTGGTATCAACATATTGTTCACAAATTTGAAATAGTATTGACCATATCTGTAGGCAGTATTCTTAAGAGTTTGAAGTCATTAGTGATGGTACTTTATGAAATTTAGAGAACATGCTCTTTTGGTGCAATTCATATTCTGGGGAACATTTTGGGAAAATTTCATTTTGGGCACTAAATTGTTATGCAAATTATAATCAAGCCTACCAAATGCAATATCATTTTGAGGAGGAAGTTCTAATTCTCCTTCAAATGGCAACTCACGCATGGTAAAATTGTGGTTAAAAATTAATCTTTATAACTGTTCAATATTACATACGCATGGCAGCTATTTTGAAATATGGCTGCAACTGTTTTTCAGCAGAATATATTTCAGGAATTCGACCTTGAATTTTTGCAGGGAAGTCTCCTGAACACGTTAATACCAGACAAACTTTTACAATATCCAATGTCTCAAAACCCTCAAATTTGACTTTTGCCGCCAAGGTAACGGATCAAGCCCGCGATTATGCTCCTTATTAATTAAAATAAAAGACTAAATTTATATAACTCTCACCAATGATGGATGAAGTGCAGAAAAGTAGGAACATGTCTCTCAGGGTAACAGCGAATGTATGTCTCTGCATCTATTGTATATTCACAAAGAGAAAAAAATCAAGGAATTCAGAACTTTAAAAGTAGTACCGTTTTCTCACTTTTACGAAAAATGCTGTAGAAAGCTGAACATGAAGCCCTGGAACTATTGGATTGGCTTACAGGGATGGGGATAACTAAATGAATTTGACAAAAGACGCTTTGCGAATGTTTTCAATGTTTTTAAAGGGATTGGGTTACTTTGCCTCAATTTCTTTAAAAATTCATGGGTTTAGCTCATGCTGCAATCATAATTATAAATATTTAGGTCATACACGAATCCCATGACTTTTGTAAGCCAATCGCCTGTCTGATTATTAATATATCCATGATTGGTATTAGAAATGTCAGAATTCGTTTTCTTAACAATTTTTATTACACTACAGTCTAATAGGAAAAATGAGTATGGTAAAACGGGTCACTCAAAGATTTTTACTTTTTTGAGGCACTTTGTGATCATTTTGAAGCGCAATTTTTTAGGGCTACAATATTACACCATATCACAGACACTGATTACACGTAGGGCCATGCATCTCAGATTAACATTGTTAAACGATGCCTAACTAAACATGCCAAATGTGGGCATTAATGTAAGTTTGCAATATCAAAGATTGAAACTTCAACAAAAAAAAGAGAGTTGATTAAAAAATTAACTCACCCCCATCCCCAGCAACAAAAAAAGAGAGAAACGTTTCATGTAAGTTTTTTTTTTGTATTTCTTTAAAATATACATGTATAAAATTAAGCTATCTATAAATTTGTTATCCAATACAATTGATCATCCTCATCAAATTCGTTGATAAAACCGCATTGAATCTTTGATTAGTCTTACCTTAAAAGCAATTGTACTCTGTACTTCTTCTGTCTAGATAATCTGTCAGTCGAACAACAATCTTGAAGTATACAACGCCAAAAGTTGGTTTCCAAGCAAGATGGTGCCTATTTGCACACAAATAATAGATGGAAAACGTGCAACAGGTACATGGAGTCCAATAATAAACGACTCTACAATTTGGCGGCTGGTTGCGATTGATTTCAATGATTTCTGTTAGAGATTTTATAGAGCGGGTGTGTTACGGCTTTCGGAGCATTACAGACAATATCATCGCATATATCATCGCACCAATCAGAGAGCTGTATAGGGTGTATCTAGTATACGAACTTTCATGTGTACATCCATCAATATGGCGATATATAGAAACATTATAAAGGGTCTACCTACAAATTAATATGCAGCAACGGATCTAGGATTTCCGAAGGGGGCGGGCGGGGCAAAACCAATGTTTGCGCAAAGCGTGCTGCCTGCACGTTAACGCTAGACCTTCTGGATGGGGCCCGCCTTATGGCCCCTATTGTGGTGCAGAGCCCTAGACATGCTCAAGTTTTAGCAATTCAGAACCTTGAAAATACCCGTCCTGACAGATAGACGGACATAAACGATTTTATACATCAAAGGGTTGTCTTGGGAATCACTTTTATCTTTGCAGATGGGGTCCAGGGGCAGATCCCCTGCTGGAGGACCAAAGGACTATTTTTTCGTAGGTTCGTAGGGGAAAATACAATTTAGTGAAATCACAAGCTCCTTATCATAAAACTAATCATCAGAGGTAGATTGAGTGAAAGAGCGAGAGACCGGGGGAGAAAGAGAAAGAGAGAGAGAGAGAGAGAGAGAGAGAGAGAGAGAGAGAGATGAGAAGATAGAAAAAGAGAGAAGGAGAAGACTTCTTTTTCTTTATTTAGTTGCAATTTCTCTCTTCTTCTTTTTCCCGTTCTTCTTCTTCTTCTCTTATTGAAGACCATTTTCTCCTTTCTCTCTCTTTTTTCTCAGTTCATTTACATTTCTTTTCATAAATGAAACATTTTATATTCGATACGAGTATTAGCTTGCACTTGAACCGAGGTTCATCATTGTCATGTTAATTCTTTTTAAAATGATATAGTGACGTCGTCAACTATGGAGGCTACTTTCTTTCTACTTTTTTTCTCTTTTATTATTGTTGCATTTTAGCATCGCATATTGCCCTCGAATGGCGGAAAAAGTTTTTGTTTATAAATAACAAACATCACTATGCCTACATTTTTTTAAACGCTTTCTCATCACTGCATCCATTAGTTCATGACCACCTAATTATCCTAATCATAGTAGAAATTAATTCGGTTTTCAACAATTTTACTAATAGTGGTGTTCATGCCATGGATCATTAAATAGATGATTATGATGATTAATTTGGTTGTCATGCACGATGCATTGCACTCCTGGTCGCCATGGCATTCATCCTCTCTCATGTGTTACCAATTAATGCTGAGAAAAAATGTTTCATTCTAGCAGGATAGTGGTTTAATGAAAGACTTCATGCATCTGCATGGCTGATTGTCAACGAAACGGAGTAGTATGTTGTCAATTCTGCATGTTGTTATGGCAGGCACCCGGTGACAACGAATTCGTTTGATAAAATTATGGAAATGCAAGCACTACTTTAAACAGACATAACTTTGTCATTCCTTGCTCATTTTTCCTGATTGAGGTGTCATATGAAAGGGCAGAACCTCAACTTTCTAGAAATGTGATTTTCTCCTTGAAGTTCAGATACCGTCCGCCAAATGACTTTTTGGTTTCCTCTCTTCGAATTCATTTTAATCACTCATGCGTGAAATATGCATCATATGAGTTGCATCAAATGAAAGAGGAGGATCTACGCTTTCCAAATATGTGTCTTTGTTAACTATAATTGTGATTAAGTTATAATAAAATATCGATACTTCTCGGTTTCGTTTTTTCTGGGACGCACTGTATATGTACGAGTTCGAATACGCAGCCCCTATCCCATTCCTTACTTCCTCGCTTACCACCATCCCCACCCCAAATCATATTGTTATACAAAACAAGTAGGCCTACAATACAACACAAGACACCGCAATGATGACCACAACGGAGGGGGTGGAGGCGCGCAGGGGGGGGGGGGGTAGTTTGCACTTACAACAATTCGTGTTATACCCTTCACCTTACTTTACTTAAATGGCATTTCTATCTTTCTTCTCTTTGCTCTCTGTCCCAGATGATTTCCACAGCTTAATATTTTGTAAAGATGAATGGGTGGATATTGCATGCCCATCGGGAGAGGTCATCAGCATACTGTCTGCGAACTACAGACGCACTGATCAGGTCACCTGCCCTTACAGTGATCCAGCGGCAGGTGCGATGGAAAATACCGCCTGTCTCCTGGACGTCGCCGCGGTCATTTGCCAACCCACGGGTTCAGCACGCAACTTCCAGGTTAATACGGCTAAATTCGGAGACCCCTGTGAAAGAACGTTCAAGTATCTCAACCCGACCTACACATGTATCCAGGGTGATTAGTAAAGTTATGATAAAACATCGATAATTCTCGGTTTCGTTTTTTCTGGGACGTACTGTACTATAGAGGTGTTCATGCCATGGCTCATTGAATAGATAATTATGATAATTATATGTATGCCGTGCACGATTAATTGCACTTTGGGTCTCCATGGCGATCATTCTACTCATCTCATCTATTTGGGGGGGGGGGGGGTAGCCGTAAGTTAAATAATTGAAATTATATTATTTGTGTACGATAGTGGATTCAGTGGAAATGAATAAAAACCCAAAACTTTGACGGTTATACAATATTTAGATTTGCACTGTTTGCCTAAATAACATAATGTCGAGTACATTTAGAGTTCATTGGTGAGCATTTACCAAACTCGCTCTATCGCTGTTTTGTATTTATTCAAATCAATTCAATTCAATCAAGGTTTATTAAGGACATGAATGGCAGTCAAAGACTGAATTGTACATGCTTTCACAGTGCAAGTAAAATACAATGCAAGTATGAAATAACAACATGAGATCAGGAAATATGGAATTAAATATAATGTGTACAAGTATAATTTAAAATTGCATGGGTAGTAAAATATATACGGAATTAAAAATGATTGATTGATATTGCCTCACTGTTAAAAAAAACATAATATTGCACAGTTCTTAAGGCAAAAGCTTGGATTTGCATAATGAAAGTTTAACATACGTGTGAGATTGGAAAGAGCACTGTTTTGGAATCGTTTAGTTTTACAAGAAAATTCTTGATACTTATTGACGTTCGTAAATTGTATTTGTTGGTTTTCTGTGGCGGGAACCATGATTTGCACAATAAATTTGTTTCTAGTGCAATAGCCAGATCTATGGTAAGTTTTTCTCTTCGAGTCACAAGGGTTTGCAATTTCAGCCTCTCAAGAGCATCGTCATATGAAGTATAAGTTGATCCTCAGGTTCTTTTTTGTATACTTTCTTAATATCAATCTGTTTACGAGTCAAACTACCAGAAACTAGAGGTTCACAGTACTCTGTAATTGGTCTTACATACCCTACACACAGAGAAATGAAAGGTGTTCTTGGGGAGTAAAACGAAATTGGAAAAATAGGGCGCCCCCTATTACAACTTTTAGGGAATAAAACACGGAAATACGCAAGGGTGTACAGAATAATAATTTTAGGGATGTAATTTTACACCCTATTTTAGTCAGGCGAGCTCTGATTGGCCAATATATTGTAACAAATCAGGGCTTTGGTATTGGGAGGTTAAGCATTTTCTGTTGTGAGTGCATATGCGCATGCGCTACAGCAATGGCGCATCGTGTCAACTTAGGTACTGCCAAATGAAGGAAAATTAGCATAATTTACATATTTTAGTCATGTTGGGGGAATTATCATGTTTCATTTGGGCATATTATTGTGTGAAAGTTATCTGATCAAGAATAAGGGGTTGTACCGAAGGTTATATTTGATAATTTAATGAAATTAGCAGAAGTGTTGTTTTACTAACTAGGCATAATTGCCTTCTTATACGAGTGAGTAAAGGGAAGATATTCATGAAGGTAGCATTGTGTTTTTTAGGTATTTCCGCTACATTTGATCCGATACTTCCATCCAGGCCAGCCTGTTTGGTTCTTACAGTCTGCAGGTGTGTTGAGTTTACATTAACTGTTGTTTATGTTATGCTACGGTCTTAAAGGTTCGTTCGAACGATAATTTCGTACGAATCTCCTTGTTTTTCCATTGTCTTCCCGAATTTCCATTGTCTGAAAATCGTTCGTACCAGTTCGTAATGGCATTTGTGACCGAGAAGTATTTAGCATTAAAGCTTTTCGACATATAATTCGAGATTCTGGTTTGATTTCTTTAGAGCAGTGAAACGTAGACAAAATAGAGAGAATCAGTGACTGGTAGGTGATTAAGAAGCATGGATTGCTCGAGGGACGATCAATTGGTTGATGCTGTGCATAAGAAGGGTGTGGAATCGATCATATAGGGTATACAATTCAACCCCACGGGTATAAATTTGAACCCATTTTTAATAATAATAATAATAATATGGATATTTATATAGCGCCGGTATCCGCCAGGCTCTGACGCTCATGGCGCTGTACATACATGTATTACTATCACAAAAATATAACTTCTTAACTAAAATAAAGTAAACTAAAACAACACAAATTATTACGCTACATTGACATGATTAGATAGCACTGTTTAGAAAGAGATGGGTTTTTAGAGCAACTTTGAAGGCATGAAGGGTAGTTAAATTACGAATACTAAGTGGCAGCTTATTCCAAAGGGACGGACCAGAATGAGAAAATGCTCTATCCCCCCAGGAACTGCGCGTCTTAGGGACAACTAATAAGGAGGATTGAGATGAACGAAGATGTCTTGTAGGCTTATACTTAACAATCAACTTGATATTGTAGGAAGGAGCAGAGTCATACAAGGAATGGAAAACTAGCAACAACAACTTAAAAATAATTCGGTCACATACCGGGAGCCAGTGAAGAGTTTTGAGAATGGGGGTGATGTGGGTTCTACGAGAAGAAAGTGTGACAATACGTGCAGCAGTATTTTGCAGTTTCTGGAGTCGAGAAAGTTGTGTGTTAGGGAGCAGATAGAGAATAGAATTACAGAAATCTAAGCGTGATGAAATAAGAGCATGTACAAGTTTCTCTGTGGTTGAAAATGGAACCAAACGATGTTAATTAAGCACCATTGGGTGCAAATTTCACTCCTTAAAGGGAGTAAAATCATAACCTTGGGGTGCAAATTTACACCTTCTTGTGGGGTATAAAGTTACTCCCTACTATACATTGGGCAGTAAATTTACTCCCTGAGGGGTGTCACTTATTTGATTCTCTCTTTTTAGGTGTAACACATATTGTAAAAACGGTTAAATTAACAGCAACCAACAGCAAAGCAGAAATAAAAGTAAATGAAAACGTTTTGCAACAAAGTGCTAGTTATTACTTGGATTAGAAAAGTCTTATTTCCAAATGAAATGTAGTCTTGACCGATGCTGAGCATATCGAGGCCTATATCATCCATACGTCGTATGGATGATATAGGCCTCGCACTATCAGAAGACTAGGAATCCTTTTCTGTTCATTATATTTAAATAAATAGTCCAAATACAGAACCATATTTTGCACTCTACAGGATACATGTTTATTATATTAAAGTGAATCCCACTCAAAACATTAAAGTCTATCTGGACTAGTTTGGCTAGGGGGATTAGACCTCCCTGTGTGGTCACTGACAGTTGGTTATCTCATCAAAGAAGCTCTCAATTAACATAAGATAATGTGGACCATGGGTGATCTTGTTTGAAGTATGAATATTTAATTATGGGTTTCATGATATGCCTTGATAGAGTTATCCTCCCAGTACGTTTATGTACCTTCATTTGAATCTCTGCATGTACAGGTATGACTGAACATCAGACAATCTTTGCAAGACTGCTAGATCTAACTTGCGCCAAGTTGCTGGGTGAGGGATAAAATAGTGCATTAAACAAAGACAGTCAGACAGACAGACAGACAAACACACACACGCATGCACACACGCACAAACACACACGCACGCACACCCGCACACACACACACACCCGCGCACACACACACACATCATCGGACATGATAATGTTGACAAGCTGAATCAATTAAACAATAGACAACCGGGCTCTTTTCTGTTAAATATTGGTCATGGATTTACATTCATGATTAGCAATTCATAGGGTTCGATAATCTCACTGGTTTCTTTGATGTCGAATGATCGGCTGATTTGATCGTAATTAGTCATTACAGCGATGCCTTCGTGACTGTCATTCTTCGTCCAGTAGAGGGTTCCATTGAATTAGCTTATATCTCGCAGGTTTTCTCGCGCTTTATCGCCATCGATGTAAGGGTAATGATTTATGTAGTCTGTAAGCTCGTGAGCCACTCTGAGGCCCGAATTCACAAAGGAGGTTTGTTGGTTTGTCGACAAACCTAGGTTTATGTGCGTCATATGACGCGTTTCGACGCGTTTTCACAAATAAGCCTAGGTTTGTCGACAAACCTCCTTTGTGAATTCGGGCCAGTTTGGTTTACGTCCATGTAGAAAGGTCGTTTCTCACCACTGGCGTACTGATTGGATGGGGGGGAGGGGGGGGCTTGGGGGAAGGGGCAGTCGACCCAAAATAAAATTCAAACGTGTTTTTTTTTTATTCGATACCAGTGATTTACAAATGTTGCTGAAATGACATGATTTTCCGGGTTCCACCCACCTTTTTAGGTACCCACAAAAAGTCCCTTTTTTATATTACAGACAAGTGTCCCTATTCTTTTATAATAACTGTCCTTTTCCTCTCTTTTCATCTCTGTTGAGTACGTATTTTCAGGTGCGAGAAAGTCCCCTTTTCACCTCTGACACCTTTTGCCCTTTTTTTACGTTGACTCGTGCCCCTTTTCCTTTTTAATAAGTGTTCTTTTCCCTTCTGAATAAGAACCCCTTCACTTTCTCTTAAATGCCACTTTTCACCTCTGATATGTGCCCCTTTTAGTTTGACACGTTCCCCTTTTCCTTTCTAATAAATACCATATTTTCTTCGGATAAGTGCCCCTTTTTTTCTATATGAGCCCCTTCCCCTTTTCAAAATGCCCCTTTTAATATCTGATAAACGCCCCTATCGAAATCTCATAAGTGCTCTCCCCTCCTACAGATTTCCCATTTCCATTATCACAAATGCCTCTTTTCATATTTGTTGAGTGTCCCTTTTCAGGTGCAAGAAGTGCCATTTTCACCTCTGAAGGCTCTGATAATTCCCCATTATACTTTGACACGAGCACCTTTTCTTTTCTAATAATTGTCCTTTTCCATTTTGATAAATGCCTACTTTTCCTTTTCCCCATACTATGCACCCCTAATTCAAGGCGACTTAGAGCCCCCTTTTCTTTAATTTTCCTTAGAGCTTGCTCGCTCGCATTTATAGATATTAAAATTATGGTACTTATAAAAGAACTTTATAGTCTTTCTTCATTAGATTGTGCTTAATACTCATCATATTTGTTTTGGTCTTCCTTATAAGAAAAGATTTTTTTGCACTGGGACCATCACACCTAACTGCAAAGTATGTTGCTAAATCTCCATAAGCAGCATCTTGTACCACGTAAAGAAAGAAAGAAACAAATATTGATATCATCCCTGGTAGTGTAATCACAATCACGACGATGTAGGGGTGTATACCAATGTCTAAAAATGATGTAGGTTTTGTTGATGTTTCCCTTTGTAGGTGCCCCTTTTTCCCAGAAAGTGCCTTTTTTTGTTGGTGCCCCCTGCCTATTTTGGGAGACGCTCCGCCGCCCCTGCATTATGCTACTTGGTGGTGATAAGAATTTTGTTCTGACCCCCAAAAGTCTTTGCTCATTACGCCACTGTTTCTAACCAAAGTCACAGAAAAATATGCGTCGGGAATTCCCTGCCAAAACAAAGGAAATTAGCAAATCTTACAAGAAAACAATTCTTCTGAATAATTTAATCTTTAATTAGTAAAACAGCAATAACAAAACATACACAACAATCAACTTCGATTAAAAATCAAAGCCTGAGAAGACAAGACTAGAGTACGTACCTCTTGAATATGAATAATACTGCGTTTTCAGACAATTTATAGTTTTCTCCTTTTTGCTAGCCCATGACATACAACTATATTTTCAAATCGGCACTAAAAAGGACAAGGAATCATGCATTTTTCTAAATACATACATTGTTAAATCTGCCACTCAGTGCCATAACTCTTTCCCGCGACCTCCAAAACGTTGATTTAACGCTTTTTCTTAAATGTAGGTTGAGTAAGAGGGATCGTTACAATTCAAATTTAAAATTCTGTTATCTGATTATATCATATCACCAATGTCATGTTTCCAGTATAGAATGAAGGGAATATCGTGACATGGTAATAGTGCAACCTAATTATCTTTTCATGATACTCCCATGACTTTGCATTCCAAAGCCCGTCATGAAGAAGTTTCCCATATATCTGAAATGACCCTTCTAAATAAGTACACGACCGATGTCAATCCAGGATAATAACAGTTGAGCACCAGGATCGTCAAGTGGAACACATACATGAGCGCTATACAGGAACCCACAGCAACTATAATCATTTTCAGTGCTGGGCACTCACAATATTATTGTATGGTATTATATGTCTTGTGTTCATTCTTTTAATACTGTTTTAAGGTACTACACTGTTTTCAACTATATAAACACATTGTGTTTAGAATGATAAAAACTTGATGCCTATCATCAAAACAACTCTTGGTTTTTCTATTATCATTCATCATTCTCTCATCAAATTCATAAAAAGTATGAAATTAATGAGAGCTTTCTGTTTCGTTTTCTTTCTACTAAATGTAGCAGCATCTTTAACCTTTATAACTCTCAACAACGCCCCCACCCCTTTTTTTTAACTTAAGCACCTCGATCCTAATTCTTTAAAAAATCTCTCTCTCTCTCTTTCTCTCTCAATCTCTTTTAATAGATAGCTCTTTCCCCACCCTCCTCTTATCCATCTCATTAATTTTGTCTTCTTTTACAATAATCTTTATCATTCCTTCACTCACAAACATCCCTTCATCTCTCTTAAAGACATTTACATCAATTCTCAGCTTCTCTTCATTTCACTCTACCATCAAATCGATCTATGGATCTCTTCTGTATCATTCTTCCTAACGCTCGATGATCTTCCTCATTTCTCTCTATCATCCTCCTTCATTCACCCCTCCTCTCTCTTTCTCTCTCTCTCTCTCTCTCTCTCTCTCTCTCTTTCTCTCTCTCCCTCTCTCTGTGCCCTCTCTCTCTACCATCTCATTGTTTCTCATTCAATATCATTCTCTTTATAGTCCTTAATCATAATAACTCCTTTTTCACTCAACTTCTTCAACCTCAAACTCTCTTCTCCTTCTTTTTAAATTTCCTTCCCTCCCCCTTTCTCGTTTTCTCTTTTTCTTTGTCTTTCCTTCCCTCTCTTTAAAAAATCTCTCTCTCTTTCATTTTTTTCTCTCAATCATCTCCTTTGTTTCTAATTCACTATAATTCTCTTGATAGTCCTCAATCATAATAACTCATTTTCCTTCACTCCATCAGCTTCTTCAACTTCACACTCTCTTCTTCTTGTTAATCTTCCTTCTACCCCCCCCCCCCCTTTCTCTCTTTCACACACACCTCTCTCTCTCTCTCTCCCTAAAGTTAATGTTAACATGTATATCATTATTTGCAGACATGAAATTGAAAGTTGTGCCCATACAATCAGAAGATGATAGATACCAACTTTATTAATTTCGATAACATAATAGACAGATGTATACATACAGCTGTAACAATTGTGTAGCGTGTAATCGCTTGTGCAATACTATATATTAAGTACAAGGTGAGAAAATAGATTTTTTTCAGATTATTGCTATTTACACATCCTTTAAAATGTATTACAGTATAGTAGAATCTTCCACATGGAAGTGTTTTTTGTTCTTGCACTGACATGGGCAATGAATGAACTCTCTCCCTTTTTTTAATCCGTAAATTTCCAGTAAGAATTCTGTTTATTTATTTGTTTTTATCATTTATTTAAATTACATATTTACACAGAGTAGCCCTGTTTGGCTAGCAAACAATTATAATAAAAACAAATATATAATTATTAGAATGCATGAACAATGATTTATATAAAGATAAATGTACGAAACACATTTTTAAAAAGCTGGTCTTTCACATTGCTCTGTTTACATTAAAAAGAGAAAATATATACATTGTCAATAAGGAACACAACGTAAATGAATGATTGCCAATTGGTAAGAAGGATACACATTAGGTGATTAACTAAATTAAACTGAAATCTAATTTGAAGAGTACAAATGGTGTGATTTAAAGACTGGATTGAAAATAAATTGTTCTCCCTCACTTTTTTCTTCAATGTTTAAAAAAGACATCTTATACAAAATAATTGCACTTTATATTTGTGAGTAAATAAACTTCCGTTTAAAATGTTCCAAAAATACATCATGTATAAAGCACGGTAAGCATACTTTTTGAAGGGCAATCTAACCTTTCTAACAAGTTAAAAGGGTGGAAAAAAGAGAAATCTGTGAAATGGAGTGATTAAAATGTAAGCTAGACATGAGCTTACCAATGACGACAACGAGAAGGTAAAGTAATGCCATTGGTTAACAACATTAATGTGTGACGAGTTGTCAAAAAACAACAACTTTGATGAACACATTATAAAGAAAGTATTTTTTCTAAACTAAAAGTGTTGGGAGCCCCAAAAATATGATGGCAAAATGTGACTTAAATGTTATTATAATATGAAAGATGACACATTTCTGCAAGGATTTTCAAAACAAATGTGTTTGAAGTCGAATCTTGATGAAAAAATACAAAACGTATTTTCTGCGTGCAACAGAAAACCCAAATTATGTATTCTTTTATCAATATTTGACTTCAAACACATTTTTTTTTTTTTTTTTGGGGGGGGGGATCTTTGCAGAAGTGTTTTCTTAAATGACATCCTCTTCACATTATGATACAATTTAAGTGAAATTTTGCCATCAAATTTGTTGGCGAATATGGAGCTCCAAACACTATCGTATCTGTTGACCAAACTGAGGATATATACTCTGTGATATCTTTAAATATATATATATATATATATATATAAGCCCTACCTTTTATTTCGATTTTGAACTAAAATATATTGAAGTTGTGGGTCTTGTTAATCTATTAAGTCAGTTGGGGATATCCAATACAGCACAGCTACAGTAAACAACACCTATATATATCTTAACTTCTTATACATAATTATTTGTAATAATAATAATAATAATAATGGCTACTTGTATAGCGCACAGGTCCACCTTTCGGTGTTCATGGCGCTTAGAAAAGAGTACATGTAACAGACATAAGAAAGAAAAAAACAATAAACCGGAAAAGAAAAAAAAAATCGAATTCTCCTAGACATAGTAAATTAGAATATTAACCGAACTTGAAGCAAATTTTGTAGGTACCACTTGTACCACCCCCACCCCGATCCGCCACTGCCTAGACAAGCTCGTGGTTGTTAAAATTCATCACGAAATTCCGACATAATCTAAGGTGTACCAATCTTTTTTCTTAAACGAACTTGAACTTGCAAACAAATTCGAGAGTAACGAGAGCATAATATGTAGTCAGTCAATTGCCATATCATTCTCGTTCAAACTTCAATATATTCTGTAGGCAGAGACTCTAATTTGACACTAAATTACGATTCCATAAAGTCTTGAGCAGAGCTTTACTCTATCGGTCTCTGGCCGAGTCAGGAGCAGTACGGTACAGAGCCTTTGGAGTGCAATAGGCCATGCATAGTCTCACAGTTCAGACTGCACTCTGTCACGACGACAAGGGTTAGTGCCTGTCAACAAATATTAGTATGGGCTTACTGATCAGCCTGGATACACGTGTAGGTCAAGTTGAGATACTTGAACGTCCCACCACAGGGTTCTCCGAATTCAGCACTTCCAACCTGGAAGTTGCATGCTGAACCCGAGGGTTGGCAAATGTACGCGGCGACGTCCAGGAAACAGTCGGTATTTCTCATCGCACCTGCCGCTGAACCACTGTAAGGGCAGGTGACCTGATCAGTGCGTCCGTAGTTCGCATACAGTATGCTGATGACCTCTCCCGGTGAGCATGTAATATCTTCACTTTCATATTCGCAGATTATTAAGTTGTAGAAATCATCTGGGACGGAGAGCAAAGAGAAGAAATACAGAAATTTAAATTAAGTAAAATAAGTTATAGGGTATAACACGAATAAGCCTGTAACACTTTGCAACGACTTTGGGAAAATCAATGGATCATAGAAATCCCCGGATTACTGTACGTAATACCGTTTGTCATTGTAATGTTCGCATAGACCAGGGAGTTGGAATGGACCAGGATATTTAAATTGTCTTTTTTTAAGAGACCGACACCGATCCGACAACAGACCGAAGAAACGGTTCGGAGTCGGGTTGGCGGTGTGACTTTTATACATTAGTCACATCAACGAGAACCGACTCGAGACCGACAACTTAACGAACAAGAATTCAATTCATTTCAAACATGGTTTTTTTTATAGCACAAACACTTTTAAAGATTTATACATGTAAAAAACTAGCAATATAAAAAAAAGTAGAACTTAGATTCAGTAGTTAAAAACCATAAACACACATTGAACAAGTTGTCCAAAATACAACAAAAACATGAGCTGTTACTTTTCACAAATGCAAGCATGGTAAAAGGATTAAAATAGGTAAATTTAAAACAGCCTCCAATAACGATAAAACAACTTTTGTTGAGTATATCAACCAAAAATTACAGTGGACTATTTTCAACCTTATTGTTTTGAATTGGAATTGCTGATGAATGGGAATACGGCGAAAAGGTATATGAATGCATTTTTTAAAAGTTTGACCAATAGAGTGATTTGAACGGGATATTGCGAATTTTTTGCAGAGCGCTAATCTCCTCTCCTCAAGAGTTGGTAAATTGCATACTTGACATGCATTAGAATAGGTAACGTAACTAAGCCATAAAATAATCTTACATACTCTACGTTGTATTTTTTCAAGATTATTATTTTGTTCTACTGTAAGACTGCTATGTAACGCGGGAGCCCAATATTCTAAAATTGGCCGTATATAACCTACGTATTTTGTCACTAAATCCCTAAAAGGTAAATTTAATTTCGTAAGTTTTCTCAACATATACAGTTTTCTATTGCACCTTTTGACTAAATCATTAACATGTAAATTCCATTTTAAATCAGATTGTATAATGACTCCAAGAATGTTGCTAGTTTGTACATTGAATAGAGGAGAGTCATTAATGGAAAAAACTTCAGGAGAAGCAGGATTTTTCATAAAAGTAACCTGCAGGGTAAAACACTTCGAAGGATTAAGGGACATATTGTTTGATTGACACCAGTATTGCACAGAGTTAAGTATAATTGTGAAACGTCTGTTTACGACATTGTACTAAAGATAAATCATCAACATATTTGAAATAATGTATAGCTCCTATACATTATATTTTCACATACAGTAAATCATTAACCATAATTGCAAAAAGAATTGGGCCAAGACGTGTCCCTTGGGGAACACCGGCATGACTAACTTTAATATCAGAAAGAGTTCCATTATATAATGTACTTTATTTACGACAATCTAAAAAACTTATGATCCAATTTATTATCCAAGGTCTTATGTGCATATTAACCATTTTTCCTATTAGAATATTGTGATCTAAGCGATTAAAAGCTTTTACAAAATCTGTACATACAATAGCTGATATAGACCTGGTGTTTTCTGCATGTTTACAGGGGCATCTCCAGTGGGGTGCGACACCCCCCACCCGTCAGGATATTGTTGGTAAAATTGCGCTGCCGTCGGGGAAAAAGAGAAGGGGGAGGGAAAAAAGAGAGGGAAAGTGAAAGAAATGAAAAACAGAAAAGGAAAAGAAAGGAAAGAAAGGAAAAGAAAGGGAAAAAAGGAGAAGAAAAGAAAGAAAAGAGAAGAAAGAAAGAGAAAAAAGAAAAAGAGAGAGGAGAGGAAAGAAAAGAAGAAAAAAAAAAAGAAAAAAAAAGGAGAAAAGGAAAAAAAATAAAAAGAGAAAAAGGAAACACAAGGAAAGAGAAGAGAGAGAGGGGGAGGTAAGAGCCTGAGAGAGGAAGGGTGGTAGAGAGGGATAGAGAGGGGGTTGGGTGGAGTCGTCTCGTGGAGGGAGCAAGAAAGACACGCATAAATATGTTGCTATGTCGGGTCAGCTGTGTCAGTATTCTTGCTGGATCCTCAATGCAGAAGTTTGAAGTCGGTAAGATGTACAGCGCGACCCAGAAAAAAACGAAACAGAGAATTATCGATGTTTTATCATAACTTAATCACAATTATAATTAATAAATGACATATATTTGAAAAGCTTAGATCCTCCTCTTTCATTTGACGCATGAGTGATTAAAATTAATTTGAAGGAAGGAAACCAAAAAGTTATTTGGCGGGCGGTTTTTGAATTTCGAAGAAAAATTCACATTTCTAGAAAGTTCAGTTTCTGCCCTTTCATCTGACACCTCAATCAGGGAAAATGAGCAATAATTAACAAAGTTCTGTTTGCTTAAAGTGATGCTTGCATTTCCATAATTTGATTTAAAAGTTTGTTTAACAATGTTTCCAGTTTTATAAGTCTGAGATGCATAACCCTACGTGTTATCAGTGTCTGTGATATGGTATAAAAGAGAGAGAGAGGGGGAGGAAAGAGAGAGAGAGAGAGAGATAGAAAGAGAGAGATGGAAAGTGAGAGACAAAGACAGACAAAGAAAGTGCGAGAGGAAGAGAGATAGAGGTAACATGCTTGAGAGTTTGTAGTTTTAGTGGGATTTGGTATGGTCGAGCAGTAGCGGATCCAGGGGGGGGCGGGGTGCTTGCGCCCCCACCTTTGGGAAATAAAAATAGTAACCGCAATTTAACCCTTTTTTTGCTCGAAAGGGGGGGTGTAGTTAAGTTTGTTTTTTTAATGTTAGTACTCACAGAGAGAGAGAGAGAGAGAGAGAGAGAGAGAGAGAGGAGAGAGAGAGATAGAGAAAGAACGAGGGGTGGAGGCAGAGAGTGAGGGTACGTTAAAGGTACAATGTCCCTTTTGCAGCCAACCTCAAATGCTGTAGAACTTTGCAGGAATTATGAATATGTCATGTATGTCCTATCTGTGAAATTTAAACGTTAGCAGTGTCCTCATATTCAAATTATGCAAGGAAACCCGTTTACTTGCTAGACTTCACTGTCAGACACTATTGAGTGACTGACTGGCTTTTTTTTTTTCTTCTTTGGTAATAACATACATGAAAAGAGCTGTAAAGGGTACATGAGCATTTGTCTACATCAATAACCCACTTCTTGTGATGGCCAAGATTAAACTGATTGAATCTTTGCGCAGTATAAAACGTATGACCATTCAGTACAATTGTCTGAAAATCAAGACTATTACTTTTGGGCTCTATAGCCCTAAAGTCGATTTGACAACTAATAGTCATTATTTTCCCACTTGAAGACATTTTCAAGCCCCACCTTTTTTAGGGAAGTTCTAAATTAGTATTATCTTTTAAATGCAGTTGGAATTTAACCATTCATTTTTTTGGCCTGCAAATGGGACATAGTACCTTTAAAGGCATTGTTTAACAATGTTTCCATTTTTATTAATCTGAGATGCATGACCCTACGTGTTATCAGTGTCTGTAATATGGTGTAATATTGAAGCCGTACCAAAATTGCGGTTCCAAATAATTATGAAATGCTTCCCAAAAAAGAAAAAATCTTTGAGTGACCGGTTTTACTGTACTCATTTCAATCAATAGACTGTATTGTTAACGGTTTTTGTAATTTCTAATTCCAATCATAAATATCTTGATAATCAGACAGGCGATTGGCTTGTAAACAAACATGGGATTCCTGATTAACTTAAATGTTTATAATTATGATTGCAGCATGAGCTAAATTCAGGATTTGTTTAGAGAATCTGAGGCAAAAATACCCAATTTAATGACATTTTT
This sequence comes from Strongylocentrotus droebachiensis, assembly GCA_035222895.1. Classification (NCBI taxonomy): domain Eukaryota; kingdom Metazoa; phylum Echinodermata; class Echinoidea; order Camarodonta; family Strongylocentrotidae; genus Strongylocentrotus; species Strongylocentrotus droebachiensis. The sequence continues at coordinate 25,879 of JAVYIG010013242.1, forward strand.
TAGAAAATTGTAGACGAAAAGGGTGAGCATTGAAAAAAGAGGGAGAAGAAGAGAGAAGAGAGAGAGAGAGAGAGGGAGAGAGAGAGAGAGAGAGAGAGAGAGGGGGGGGGGGGGAGAAGAGAAAAGAGAAATGGTGTAAATGGAGTTTTCTTACCAGTAGTTGTCGTAGGATGTGACGTGGCGGATTCCGTCGTGGACATCGTTGTGGTGTCTTGTGTAGTAGTTAATGCTGAAGAATAAAAGATGTTATATACCTCACTTAAGTAATCCAGCCATCTGATTGGTCGAAATTGCATTCATAAACTTCAACTGTTCCTGTAAAATTCCCGGTAACCATGCTTAAAACATTTCAATATTTTTAATAACCATGGTTATTAAAAATAGTTGGTCAGCCTCCATGGTTACCCCATAGGTTTACATGTTAAAAAATTGTTTGAGCGATGGAGGATACCGTATGTGTACGAAGGATTGGTCGGTAATTTCAATACAATTGAATCTCGATCGATCTTACCGACAATTTTATCTTGCATTGTTGACATGAAGACGAAAATAAACTTCCAAAAACAAAAAAACAACATCTGCCGATAGATCTTGATCTAAGTTCGTGCCAATATGCATTGCAAAAGTAAAAGAAGGGTCCGTATATGGAGCTTTTGCGAAGCATTCATCACACGCGAAGCCGGTTTCAATCCATTTTAATGTATATATCGTACAAAACTGCCAAGCATGTTAATAGCGCGCGATGGCCGAGAGGTCTGAGGCGCTGACTTTAATACATCACCTTTTGTACGCAAGAGTTCGAATCTTCGACAAAAAAAAAAAGTATTTTTTATTTTTTATTTTTTAGTCTATTTTTTTTTCGGCATATAAAAGTATTAATGACTGCTTTAATATTCGAGAAATAGTTGTTTTCATACGCTCTCGGGAAGGTTACAATTGGGCTATTCCCCTCGGCAAGCCTCGGGGAATAGCACAATTCTAACCTTCCCTTGAGCGTAATAAAACAACTATTTCTCTCAAAGCAGTCATTAATACTATAATATAAAGACATGATGGTTTGATCTTGGGCCAAAATGCGTCTAATTTCATATAAACCCAAATTAATTTGAAAGATAGATAGATTGAGAGGAAAAGAGAGAGAGAGAGAGAGAGAGAGAGAGAGATGAAAAGAGAGAGACAAAGAGAGACAAAGAAAGTGCAAGAGAAAAAGAGGAAGAGATATAGGTAACATGCTTACATGTAGTTACAGTGGGATTTGGTGTGGTCGAGCAGTGGTGGGTCCAATGAGGGGGGGGGGGAGGGGGGGGGGGGAGGGGGGAGGGGGGGGCGGCCCGCGCCCCACCCTTGGCAAAAATAGTAACCACAATTTAACCTTTAAAAAATTATAAAAAGGCGGCCCCCCCCCCCCCCTGGCAAAAGAAAAGTCTAAACAAGTTGGTAACCCCAATTTTATCTTTTTCGAAAGTTTTAGTGCTCACAGAGAGAGAGAGAGAGAGAGAGAGAGAGAGAGAGAGAGAGAGAGAGAAAGAGATGGGGGGGGGAAGAGAGGCAAAGAGTGAGGGTTAAAGGCATTGTATAACAATGTTTCCAGTTTTACAAATCTGAGATGCATGGCCCTACGTGTTATCCGTGTCTATTATATGATGTAGTATTGAAGCCCTAACAAAATTGCGGTTTAAAATGATTATGGAATGCTTCAAAAAAGGGAGGAAAAAATGAGTGACCGGTTTCATTATACTCATTTTTCCCAATAGACTCTATCGTTATAAAGACTGTTGGGAAAATGGTTTTTGTAATTTCTAATTCCAATCATAAATACCCTGATAATCTGACAGGCGATTGGCTTGTAATAAACATGGGATTCCTGATTGACCTAAATGTTTATAATTATATGATTACAGCATGACCTCAATTCAGGATTTGTTTAAGAATCTGAGGCAACGATACCTAATCCCTTTAATGAAAAAATTTAGAAAGTTGTAAACGAAAAGGATGAGCATTGAAATTCTGAGAGAGAGGAAGAGAAGAGAAAAGAGAGAAAAGAGAGAGAGAGAGAGCGAGAGAGACAGAGGGAGAGAGAGAGAGAAGAGAGAGAGAGAGAGAGAGAGAGACAGAGAGAAAGAGAGAGAGAGAGAGAGAATAGAAGAGAGAGAGATGGTGTAAATGGAGTTTTCTTACCAGTAGTTGTCGTAGGATGTGACGTGGCGGATTCCGTCGTGGACATCGTTGTGGTGTTTTGTGTAGTAGTTGATGCTGAAGAATAAAAGATGACATAAAGACATGATGGTTTGATCTTGGGCCAAAATGCGTCTAATTTCATATAAACCAAATCAAATTGAAAGATAGATAGATTGAGAGAGAAAGAAAGAGAGGGAGAGAGAGTGAGAGAGAGAGAGAGAGAGAGAGAAAGAAGAGAAAAAGAGAGACGAGAGAGAGAGAGATGGTGTAAATGAAGTTTTCTTACCAGCAGTTGTCATAGGATGTGACGTGGTGGATTCCGTCGTGGACATCGTTGTGGTGTCTTGTGTAGTAGTTGATGCTGAAGAATAAAAGATGATATAAAGACATGATGGTTTGATCTTGGGCCAAAATGTGTTTAATTTCATATAAACCCAAATTAATTTGAAAGATAGATAGATTGAGAGGAAAGAGAAAGAGAGAGAGAGAAAGAGAGAGAGAGAGATGGAAAGAGAGAGACAAAGAGAGACAAAGAAAGTGCAAGAGAAAAAGAGGAAGAGATAAAGGTAACATGCTTACATGTAGTTACAGTGGGATTTGGTGTGGTCGAGCAGTGGTGGGTCCATTGAGGGGGGGGGGGGGAGGGGGGGGGGAGGGGGGAGGGGGGGCGGCCCGCGCCCCACCCTTGGCAAAAATAGTAACCACAATTTAACCTTTAAAAAATTATAAAAAGGCGCGCCCCCCCCCCCCTGGCGAAAAGAAAAGTCTAAACAAGTTGGTAACCCAATTTTATCTTTTTCGAAAGTTTTAGTGCTCACAGAGAGAGAGAGAGAGAGAGAGAGAGAGAGAGAGAGAGAGAGAGATGGGGGGGAGGGGGGAGGGGGGAAGAGAGGCAGAGAGTGAGGGTTAAAGGCATTGTATAACAATGTTTCCAGTTTTACAAATCTGAGATGCATGGCCCTACGTGTTATCCGTGTCTATTATATGATGTAGTATTGAAGCCCTAACAAAATTGCGGTTTAAAATGATTATGGAATGCTTCAAAAAAGGGAGGAAAAAATGAGTGACCGGTTTCACCATACTCATTTTTCCCAATAGACTGTATCGTTATAAAAACTGTTGGGAAAATGGTTTTTGGAATTTCTAATTCCAATCATAAATACCCTGATAATCCGACAGGCGATTGGCTTGTAATAAACATGGGATTCCTGATTGACCTAAATGTTTATAATTATATGATTACAGCATGACCTCAATTCAGGATTTGTTTAAGAATCTGAGGCAACGATACCTAATCCCTTTACTGAAAAAATTTAGAAAGTTGTAAACGAAAAGGATGAGCATTGAAATTCTGAGAGAGAGGAAAAGAAGAGAAAAGAGAGAAAAGAGAGAGAGAGAGAGAGAGAGCGAGAGAGAGAACAAAGAGAGACAAAGAAAGTGAAAGAGATAGAGAGGAAGAGATATAAAGGTAACACAATTTAACCTGGAGAAAAAAAGGTTGAGAAAAAGATGGTAACCACGATTTTGTTGATTAAAGGGAGGGGGGATGTAGTTGAGTCAACAAAAAACAAAACAAAATCAAAAAACAAAACAACAATTCTATATTTTTGTGCTCACTATACCCCCCCCCCCCCTATCCTTCGTGTTCATAATCGTGGTGTCTTGGGGGCTCAAGTTTTGATCCTGGGGGCTCACAGTAATGAGGACATTGCTTAGCCAATGAATCAGGACTGTACGCAGCGGGGGCTTTAGGGTACGTCGCCGACCCCACATATCCAAAAAAACAAAGAAAATGCAATAAATTATCAATAATTCATTGCATTTTGCCCCGACCCCTAACATTTAAAAAAATCCTTATTGTGGGCATGCCTTGAACCATAATGCGTGGCCCGACAGAGGAATTTTTCCAGTTGGGGACCGGGGGAAAATGCAATGAATATTGATCATTTATTGCATTTTTTTTCTTTTTTGGATTTGTGGGGGCGGCGACGTACCCTTGCCCCCGCTGCGTATACAGTCATGATTCAGTGGCTAAGCAATGGCCACGTTACTGTGAGGCACCAGAATAAAAACCGTGTCAATCAGCTATATTATTGTCCTTTTGTGAGGCATTAATCCTCATAAGGACATAGGTCCTCTAGTTGATTAACATAGTAGCATACACATGCTTTAGCAGTCACGCAAAACAAACACTGACAAATTATTATCAATAAAATCTGAGAATGTATACTATTATTTAGATCTAGACTATTAGGAATAAATCATTGTCAAAATCATTCCATAAATTGGGGTAAAAATAATTATTCCACCTTTTTGATCAACAATGTATAATGGGCCTTTACTGCTTTCGGCGGCAATACCTTTGACATGCTTTCATGCATTGGAAAGGTCTAAGAAACTGAAATTTCCATTTGCCCCCAATTACCAACTTCCTTAGAGGCAAGTGTGAAAAGATCGTGATTCTCCACCCGCCATCTTTGTACTATACCTTGTTCATTCTTGTATTAACTATTGCATATATTTCTACGTCTGAAAATGTTTCATCAACTCCTCTCTGTCCGCAGCAAGGTCACAGGTTAAGTCATGCATACATTTGAGTCGTTCATAGATTCTTAATGGTATAATTACCATTATTGAATCATAATTTTTCAAAGCCTACCCTTCATTCCAATGAGTTATGATATTATAAATCAATCTTCAAGTTGGACGGACATATCATAATTGTTATGATCATCACTATAAAGCTAAAACTCACCAGCTAACTTGCAAACGAAATGTCGTTTGATACCCTTCAATGAGATGGGAAGCGAGGGCATGTACTCTGGCACTGTAGGCATTAATTCACCATTGACAAGAATCGGCTGGCAATGGTTATCCTCCGTATGCAACACTTCATCGGCCATGTTTGTAGATCCCCTCGCGTGAGCTAAAACACATTAAATATACAGAATTGCAATAAATCATTAAATACACAAAATATAAAGTTGACTTTTATATACACAAAGGAAAAATTAATTTGCTTCACAAGGAATCAAATACAAAATATAACTCTCATTACTTTCATTCATTATTGATTTCAACCTGAATATGGTCGAAGAACATTATACTACCACATATTCTGCTCTCTCTCTCTCTCTCTCTCTCTCTCTCTCCGCCCTCTTATTTCTCTCCCCTCCACTCTCCACATGTTGTTATTCGTTCGGGAAGTTCCCCCGTGCTGTCACCCCATACTCAAACCCTTTTTATTTCACTGGACCAGCAGCCTTTTCACACACAGTTAAAATTCTATAAACATGATTAATTTAAAACTAATCACCTGTACATACGACATCATTCACACACAGAAATTTCGGTGCGATCGTTAATCGTTTCGTGATTAACTACTGCTCGTAAAATGCGCAGTAGTGCCATTGCGTATTGAAGGTCATGTCATATCAATCAAATCCCAATATAGAGTTAACTTATGTCTTTCGTTGTTTCTTTAAATGTGAATTATACATATAAAAATGTAATTAATCTTATGTTTCACGATGGAATCCAAGATTTTGCCAATTTAGCATCCAGATGGCTACCGTTTTTCTAATTAATTGAATGGAAGACGAAGGTCTGGGTCGTATTGGCTGCTGTTTGAATCACTGTTCAATTTACCCGTTATGGATCCCATTGTCTATTAAAAACGGCCTTCTATAGTGCATTAACGTTTTCATCATCACACAGATCACCCTAAGCAAACGTTTGTTCTTCTTCAAAAGAGTATGGAGATATGACCATATGTACGACCAAATTAAACATAATACGTACCCTTAGGACTTTTGGCAATGTGGCAGCCCATACATGACGTATGACCAATCCTAGAATAGTATGTCATAGAAACTGACAAACATTTTGCACTAGGTCGTATTTAACATCTGTTATAAATCTTTCTTGGAGACGATGCAAGGTGACAACGGATGAAAATTCTCCCGAGAAAAACATATCCAGTAAAATATTCCGCATGTAATAGGGGCTGGTGCACCCATCCCACATAATTATACAGATTAAAGATAGTTAAAAGCTATTAAATAAAACAAACACTTTAGTAGCACCGGTCTCTAGTGTGCCTCATATGAACATCTATTGGTACACACACAAGCTATTGTGGGTAGAATACCCAAAGTCACATCATCTTATACATGGATTGGGCACAATCAAACTGGAGATATCTATTCTAAGGATAAAACGTTTAGTAAACTAAGTGTGTAAGTATCATATTTTATTGATGGTATTGATCCCACTAGATTCAAATGCTTCACAGATTTTAATTTGCTACCGTATGATACTTTACAAATCTTAGTTACTGGATATTGTTTATATTCATTATTAAAGATGTATTAACAATCATCTAGCACAAAATTTCCACGGAACGTGGGTGATATTTATGAGGTCTAGGAAAATGACCTTGTGAGCATGCGCAGGTATAGATAGTTCATAAGAAAATTAGCCCCGGGTTTATAGGGTTAAATTTGTAGACATTGTGCACAATGGCAGCCTTCTTAGATACAATGTTCAATAAAATGCTACCCTCATACTTAATGATAATTTTATGTGCATCAATGATTATTTTTACCCTTAACAATTTACCTTTACCGGCACTACAAAAATTATAAATAGTAAACCAAATCAGATAATGTTACGATACTGGCTACAATTTCTGACGCCATCATCCGTTTCTGGGTTTTCTGGTGGCTATTACACATTTTCAACAGTCTTAATGGAGTTTCGACCCCTAAACGTAGGTATAGATACCAACATAATACATGTATCTCTTATATATGGATATGTCACTTTAAGGCAAATTTCAGTTTTCGCCGGCCATTTCGGATGACAAAATGGATGCATCTATGGAATTGTTGTGAGTATATATAGGCTACTCTAAACCTTACATACATTCAACATAAATTTAATCTTGCAAGGGGAACTCACTTCCGGTCATTTTGAAGATGATGGCGGCCATGATTTTGGACGCCATCTTGGATTTACAGGAACACGTATTATGGTGGCCATAACCTTTTGTTTGTCGACCCCCAAAACCTAGGTATAGACAATAACATCACATTTCCAAGATGGATATATCATAATTTATGGCTATTTTAAGGTATTGGCGGCTACCGTGGATGCCTTTCCGGCCGGGGGGGGGGGGGGGGGTCCGTTTTTAGAATTTTAGTATACTGTTCCTGATTTCAATTTTGTTTACCGGAAACCGTTGAAAAAACTTTTGAAGCAATCTTTTTGGGGTTGGTGTATTTTTACCCATAAATCGAACCGAGTAAAAGAGAAGGCAGCCATTAGCCATAAATATCATGTTAACTGGTATCAACATATTGTTCACAAATTTGAAATAGTATTGACCATATCTGTAGGCAGTATTCTTAAGAGTTTGAAGTCATTAGTGATGGTACTTTATGAAATTTAGAGAACATGCTCTTTTGGTGCAATTCATATTCTGGGGAACATTTTGGGAAAATTTCATTTTGGGCACTAAATTGTTATGCAAATTATAATCAAGCCTACCAAATGCAATATCATTATGAGGAGGAAGTTCTAATTCTCCTTCAAATGGCAACTCACACATGGTAAAATTGTGGTTAAAAATTAATCTTTATAACTGTTCAATATTACATACGCATGGCAGCTATTTTGAAATATGGCTGCAACTGTTTTTCAGCAGAATATATTTCAGGAATTCGACCTTGAATTTTTGCAGGGAAGTCTCCTGAAGACGTTAATACCAGACAAACTTTTACAATATCCAATGTCTCAAAACCCTCAAATTGGACTTTTGCCGCCAAGGTAACGGATCAAGCCCGCGATTATGCTCCTTATTAATTAAAATAAAAGACTAAATTTATATAACTCTCACCAATGATGGATGAAGTGGAGAGAAGTAGGAACATGCCTCTCAGGGTAACAGCGAATGTATGTCTCTGCATCTATTGTATATTCACAAAGAGAAAAAAATCAAGGAATTCAGAACTTTAAAAGTAATACCGTTTTCTCACTTTTACGAAAAATGCTGTAGAAAGCTAAACATGAAGCCCTGGAACTATTGGATTGGCTTACAGATAAGGATGGAGATAACAAAATTAATTTGACAAAAAACGCCTTGCGATTGTTTTCAATGTTCTGAAAGGGATTGGGTAACTTTGCATCAGATTCTTACCAAAATCCTGGATTTTAGCTTTATATGCTGCAATCATAATTATAAACATTTAGGTCATACACGAATCCCATGACTTTTACAAGCCAATCGCCTGTCTGATTATTAATATATCCACGATTGGTATTAGAAATGTCAGAATTCGTTTTCCTAACAGTTTTTATTACACTACAGTCTAATAGAAATAATGAGTATGGTAAAACGGGTCACTCAAAGATTTTTTACTTTTTTGAGGCACTTTATGATCATTTTGAAGCGCATTTTTTTAGGGCTACAATATTAGTCCATATCACAGACACTGATTACACGTAGAGCCATGCATCTCAGATATAAAATTGTTAAACGATGCCTAACTAAACATGCCAAATGTGGGCATTAATGTAAGTTTGCAATATCAAAGATTGAAACTTCAAAAAAAAAGAGAGTTGATTAAAAAATTAACTCACCCCCCATCCCCAGCAACAAAAAGTTTTTTTGTGTATTTCTTTAAAATATACATGTATAAAATTAAGCTATCTATACATTTGTTATCCAATACAATTGATCATCCTCATCGAATTCGTTAATAAAACCGCATTGAATCTTTGATTAGTCTTACCTTAAAAACAATTGTACTCTGTACTTCTTCTGTCTAGATAATCTGTCAGTCGAACAACAATCTTGAAGTATACAACGCCAAAAGTTGTTTTCCAAGCAAGATGGTGCCTATTTGCACACAAATAATAGATGGAAAACGTGCAACAGGTACATGGAGTCCAATAATAAACGACTCTACAATTTGGCGGCTGGTTGCGATTGATTTCAATGATTTCTGTTAGAGATTTTATAGAGCTGTTGTGTTCCGGCTTTAGGAGCATTACAGACAATATCATCGCATATATCATCGCACCAATCAGAGAGCTGCATATAGGGTGTACCTAGTATACACTTTCATGTGTACATCAATTTGGCAATATATAGAAACATTATAAAGGGTCTACCTACGAATTAATATGCAGCGACGGACCTAGGATTTCCGAAAATGGAGGGGAGGGGGAGGGGGCGGGCGGGCGGGCGGGCGGGCGGGCGGGCGGGCGGGCGGGCGGGCGGGCGGGCGGGGCAAAACCAATGTTTGCGCAAAGCGTGCTGCCAGCATGTTAACGCTAGACCTTCTGTACGGGGTCCAAGTGCCCGCCTTATGACCCCTATTGTGGTGCAGAGTCCTAGACATTCTCAAGTTTTAGCAATTCAGAACCTTGAAAATACCCATCCTGACCGATAGACAGACATAAACGATTTTATACGTCAAAGGGTTTTCTTGGGAATCACTTTTATCTTTGCGGATGGGGTCCAGGGGCAGATCCCCTGCTGGAGGACCAAAGGACTATTTTTTCGTAGGTTCGTAGGGGAAAATACAATTTAGTCAAATCACAAGCTCCTTATCATAAAACTAATCATCAGAGGTAGATTGAGTGAAAGAGCGCGAGACCGAGGGAGAAAGAGAAAGAGAGAGAGAGAGAGAGAGAGAGAGAGAGAGGACTTCTTTTCCTATTTTGTTGCAATTTCTCCCCTTCTTTTTTTTCCCCGTTCTTCTTCTTCTTCTTCTTCTCTTATTGAAGACCATTTCCTTCTTTCTTTCTTTTTTCTCAGTTCAAATACATGTGTTTTCATAAATGAAAGATTTGATATTTGATATAAGGATTAGCTTGTACTTTAATCGAGGTTCATCATTGTCATGTTATTATTTTTGTTTTAATGATATAGTGACGTCGTCAACTAAGGATGTCATTTTCTTTCTCTGTTATTGTTGTTGCATTTTAGCATCGCATATTGGCCTCGAATGGCGGGAAATGTGTTTGAATAATTGATACACATCTCTATCCCTACATTATTATTTCTTTGCACCTTCTCATCACCGCATTCATCCGTTTATGATAACCTTATTATTCTAATCATAGTAGAAATAAATTCGGTTTTCAACAACTAATAAAGGCGTTCATGCCATGGCTCGTTGATTATGACGAATTGGTTGTCATGCACGATGCATTGCACTTTTGGTCGCCATGGCATTCATCCTCTCTCATTTCGTTTCTATTTGTTACCAATGCTAGGAAATAATTGCTCCATTTTAGCAGGATGGTGATTTAGTGAAAATTAGTTTTTTTTGTTAACGGGTTGGGGGGGGGGGAGGGAGGTACCTCTTTGATAACTTTCTTGGAACCGAATAGCATTACTTGGTTTCAAAACATAATACACAATCATTACAAAAGATCTTTTGAGGTGTAACACATACAGTTTAAATCAATTTCACAGCAACCTATAGCAATGTAGGAATGAAAGTAATCTTGAACGTTTTGCAACAAAATGATAATATTCAAATTCCAAAAGTCACTTTTGTTAATGGAATCGAGTTTTGCCCGATGCTGAGCACATAAAGGCTTGTATTAATACGACGAAAACACTCTAACATATCCTATCATCTGTAATATCATCGACCGTTTCAAATACAGTAACAGCTTCCTAACGGTACTGCCCCTTTGTACTTAAATCGGACATCTTCAAATTATATATCCCAGTTAGGAACCTACGGTCAACCGTTATGAATCTCCTCCAAACTCCGAGAGTCAGTAACAGATACTATATAAAGGGAACGTGCCTTCAGCAAACTAGCCCCCTTTAATTGAATGTACTCCCGCTCCAGCTCCGAGGCGCAGACAAAAGTTCATCTTCTCCTCCCTTTTGTAACCGAGTTCGAGTTAACATTTTGTTTGTTACTAAGGTATTATTTTAGCACCCCCCCCCCCCTTTGGCGACGCCCCTGATGACACCATATCACAGACACTGATTACACGTAGGGCCATGCATCTCAGATTTAACATTGTTAAACGATGCCTAACTAAACATGCCAAATGTGGGCATTAATGTAAGTTTGCAATATCAAAGATTGAAACTTCAACAAAAAAAGAGAGTTGATTAAAAAATTAACTCACCCCCCATCCCCAGCAACAAAAAAAGAGAGATACGTTTCATGTAAGTTTTTTTGTGTATTTCTTTAAAATATACATGTATAAAATTAAGCTATCTATGAATTTGTTATCCAACACAATTGATCATCATCACGAAATTCGTTAATAAAACTGCATTGAAACTTTGATTAGTCTTACCTTAAAAACAATTGTACTCTGTACTTCTTCTGTCTAGATAATCTGTCAGTCGAACAACAATCTTGAAGTATACAACACCAAAAGTTGTTTTCCAAGCAAGATGGTGCCTATTTGCACACAAATAATAGATGGAAAACGTGCAACAGGTACATGGAGTCCAATAATAAACGACTCTACAATTTGGCGGCTGGTTGCGATTGATTTCAATGATTTCTGTTAGAGATTTTATAGAGCGGGTGTGTTACGGCTTTCGGAGCATTACAGACAATATCATCGCATATATCATCGCACCAATCAGAGAGCTGTATAGGGTGTATCTAGTATACGAACTTTCATGTGTACATCCATCAATATGGCGATATATAGAAACATTATAAAGGGTCTACCTACAAATTAATATGCAGCAACGGATCTAGGATTTCCGAAGGGGGCGGGCGGGGCAAAACCAATGTTTGCGCAAAGCGTGCTGCCTGCACGTTAACGCTAGACCTTCTGGATGGGGCCCGCCTTATGGCCCCTATTGTGGTGCAGAGCCCTAGACATGCTCAAGTTTTAGCAATTCAGAACCTTGAAAATACCCGTCCTGACAGATAGACGGACATAAACGATTTTATACATCAAAGGGTTGTCTTGGGAATCACTTTTATCTTTGCAGATGGGGTCCAGGGGCAGATCCCCTGCTGGAGGACCAAAGGACTATTTTTTCGTAGGTTCGTAGGGGAAAATACAATTTAGTGAAATCACAAGCTCCTTATCATAAAACTAATCATCAGAGGTAGATTGAGTGAAAGAGCGAGAGACCGGGGGAGAAAGAGAAAGAGAGAGAGAGAGAGAGAGAGAGAGAGAGAGAGAGAGATGAGAAGATAGAAAAAGAGAGAAGGAGAAGACTTCTTTTTCTTTATTTAGTTGCAATTTCTCTCTTCTTCTTTTTCCCGTTCTTCTTCTTCTTCTCTTATTGAAGACCATTTTCTCCTTTCTCTCTCTTTTTTCTCAGTTCATTTACATTTCTTTTCATAAATGAAACATTTTATATTCGATACGAGTATTAGCTTGCACTTGAACCGAGGTTCATCATTGTCATGTTAATTCTTTTTAAAATGATATAGTGACGTCGTCAACTATGGAGGCTACTTTCTTTCTACTTTTTTTCTCTTTTATTATTGTTGCATTTTAGCATCGCATATTGCCCTCGAATGGCGGAAAAAGTTTTTGTTTATAAATAACAAACATCACTATGCCTACATTTTTTTAAACGCTTTCTCATCACTGCATCCATTAGTTCATGACCACCTAATTATCCTAATCATAGTAGAAATTAATTCGGTTTTCAACAATTTTACTAATAGTGGTGTTCATGCCATGGATCATTAAATAGATGATTATGATGATTAATTTGGTTGTCATGCACGATGCATTGCACTCCTGGTCGCCATGGCATTCATCCTCTCTCATGTGTTACCAATTAATGCTGAGAAAAAATGTTTCATTCTAGCAGGATAGTGGTTTAATGAAAGACTTCATGCATCTGCATGGCTGATTGTCAACGAAACGGAGTAGTATGTTGTCAATTCTGCATGTTGTTATGGCAGGCACCCGGTGACAACGAATTCGTTTGATAAAATTATGGAAATGCAAGCACTACTTTAAACAGACATAACTTTGTCATTCCTTGCTCATTTTTCCTGATTGAGGTGTCATATGAAAGGGCAGAACCTCAACTTTCTAGAAATGTGATTTTCTCCTTGAAGTTCAGATACCGTCCGCCAAATGACTTTTTGGTTTCCTCTCTTCGAATTCATTTTAATCACTCATGCGTGAAATATGCATCATATGAGTTGCATCAAATGAAAGAGGAGGATCTACGCTTTCCAAATATGTGTCTTTGTTAACTATAATTGTGATTAAGTTATAATAAAATATCGATACTTCTCGGTTTCGTTTTTTCTGGGACGCACTGTATATGTACGAGTTCGAATACGCAGCCCCTATCCCATTCCTTACTTCCTCGCTTACCACCATCCCCACCCCAAATCATATTGTTATACAAAACAAGTAGGCCTACAATACAACACAAGACACCGCAATGATGACCACAACGGAGGGGGTGGAGGCGCGCAGGGGGGGGGGGGGTAGTTTGCACTTACAACAATTCGTGTTATACCCTTCACCTTACTTTACTTAAATGGCATTTCTATCTTTCTTCTCTTTGCTCTCTGTCCCAGATGATTTCCACAGCTTAATATTTTGTAAAGATGAATGGGTGGATATTGCATGCCCATCGGGAGAGGTCATCAGCATACTGTCTGCGAACTACAGACGCACTGATCAGGTCACCTGCCCTTACAGTGATCCAGCGGCAGGTGCGATGGAAAATACCGCCTGTCTCCTGGACGTCGCCTCGGTCATTTGCCAACCCACGGGTTCAGCACGCAACTTCCAGGTTAATACGGCTAAATTCGGAGACCCCTGTGAAAGAACGTTCAAGTATCTCAACCCGACCTACACATGTATCCAGGGTGATTAGTAAAGTTATGATAAAACATCGATAATTCTCGGTTTCGTTTTTTCTGGGACGTACTGTACTATAGAGGTGTTCATGCCATGGCTCATTGAATAGATAATTATGATAATTATATGTATGCCGTGCACGATTAATTGCACTTTGGGTCTCCATGGCGATCATTCTACTCATCTCATCTATTTGGGGGGGGGGGGGGGGTAGCCGTAAGTTAAATAATTGAAATTATATTATTTGTGTACGATAGTGGATTCAGTGGAAATGAATAAAAACCCAAAACTTTGACGGTTATACAATATTTAGATTTGCACTGTTTGCCTAAATAACATAATGTCGAGTACATTTAGAGTTCATTGGTGAGCATTTACCAAACTCGCTCTATCGCTGTTTTGTATTTATTCAAATCAATTCAATTCAATCAAGGTTTATTAAGGACATGAATGGCAGTCAAAGACTGAATTGTACATGCTTTCACAGTGCAAGTAAAATACAATGCAAGTATGAAATAACAACATGAGATCAGGAAATATGGAATTAAATATAATGTGTACAAGTATAATTTAAAATTGCATGGGTAGTAAAATATATACGGAATTAAAAATGATTGATTGATATTGCCTCACTGTTAAAAAAAACATAATATTGCACAGTTCTTAAGGCAAAAGCTTGGATTTGCATAATGAAAGTTTAACATACGTGTGAGATTGGAAAGAGCACTGTTTTGGAATCGTTTAGTTTTACAAGAAAATTCTTGATACTTATTGACGTTCGTAAATTGTATTTGTTGGTTTTCTGTGGCGGGAACCATGATTTGCACAATAAATTTGTTTCTAGTGCAATAGCCAGATCTATGGTAAGTTTTTCTCTTCGAGTCACAAGGGTTTGCAATTTCAGCCTCTCAAGAGCATCGTCATATGAAGTATAAGTTGATCCTCAGGTTCTTTTTTGTATACTTTCTTAATATCAATCTGTTTACGAGTCAAACTACCAGAAACTAGAGGTTCACAGTACTCTGTAATTGGTCTTACATACCCTACACACAGAGAAATGAAAGGTGTTCTTGGGGAGTAAAACGAAATTGGAAAAATAGGGCGCCCCCTATTACAACTTTTAGGGAATAAAACACGGAAATACGCAAGGGTGTACAGAATAATAATTTTAGGGATGTAATTTTACACCCTATTTTAGTCAGGCGAGCTCTGATTGGCCAATATATTGTAACAAATCAGGGCTTTGGTATTGGGAGGTTAAGCATTTTCTGTTGTGAGTGCATATGCGCATGCGCTACAGCAATGGCGCATCGTGTCAACTTAGGTACTGCCAAATGAAGGAAAATTAGCATAATTTACATATTTTAGTCATGTTGGGGGGAATTATCATGTTTCATTTGGGCATATTATTGTGTGAAAGTTATCTGATCAAGAATAAGGGGTTGTACCGAAGGTTATATTTGATAATTTAATGAAATTAGCAGAAGTGTTGTTTTACTAACTAGGCATAATTGCCTTCTTATACGAGTGAGTAAAGGGAAGATATTCATGAAGGTAGCATTGTGTTTTTTAGGTATTTCCGCTACATTTGATCCGATACTTCCATCCAGGCCAGCCTGTTTGGTTCTTACAGTCTGCAGGTGTGTTGAGTTTACATTAACTGTTGTTTATGTTATGCTACGGTCTTAAAGGTTCGTTCGAACGATAATTTCGTACGAATCTCCTTGTTTTTCCATTGTCTTCCCGAATTTCCATTGTCTGAAAATCGTTCGTACCAGTTCGTAATGGCATTTGTGACCGAGAAGTATTTAGCATTAAAGCTTTTCGACATATAATTCGAGATTCTGGTTTGATTTCTTTAGAGCAGTGAAACGTAGACAAAATAGAGAGAATCAGTGACTGGTAGGTGATTAAGAAGCATGGATTGCTCGAGGGACGATCAATTGGTTGATGCTGTGCATAAGAAGGGTGTGGAATCGATCATATAGGGTATACAATTCAACCCCACGGGTATAAATTTGAACCCATTTTTCATGAAAATGGAACCAAACGATGTTAATTAAGCACCATTGGGTGCAAATTTCACTCCTTAAAGGGAGTAAAATCATAACCTTGGGGTGCAAATTTACACCTTCTTGTGGGGTATAAAGTTACTCCCTACTATACATTGGGCAGTAAATTTACTCCCTGAGGGGTGTCACTTATTTGATTCTCTCTTTTTAGGTGTAACACATATTGTAAAAACGGTTAAATTAACAGCAACCAACAGCAAAGCAGAAATAAAAGTAAATGAAAACGTTTTGCAACAAAGTGCTAGTTATTACTTGGATTAGAAAAGTCTTATTTCCAAATGAAATGTAGTCTTGACCGATGCTGAGCATATCGAGGCCTATATCATCCATACGTCGTATGGATGATATAGGCCTCGCACTATCAGAAGACTAGGAATCCTTTTCTGTTCATTATATTTAAATAAATAGTCCAAATACAGAACCATATTTTGCACTCTACAGGATACATGTTTATTATATTAAAGTGAATCCCACTCAAAACATTAAAGTCTATCTGGACTAGTTTGGCTAGGGGGATTAGACCTCCCTGTGTGGTCACTGACAGTTGGTTATCTCATCAAAGAAGCTCTCAATTAACATAAGATAATGTGGACCATGGGTGATCTTGTTTGAAGTATGAATATTTAATTATGGGTTTCATGATATGCCTTGATAGAGTTATCCTCCCAGTACGTTTATGTACCTTCATACTATATCTCTGCATGTACAGGTATGACTGAACATCAGACAATCTTTGCAAGACTGCTAGATCTAACTTGCGCCAAGTTGCTGGGTGAGGGATAAAATAGTGCATTAAACAAAGACAGTCAGACAGACAGACAGACAAACACACACACGCATGCACACACGCACAAACACACACGCACGCACACCCGCACACACACACACACACCCGCGCACACACACACACATCATCGGACATGATAATGTTGACAAGCTGAATCAATTAAACAATAGACAACCGGGCTCTTTTCTGTTAAATATTGGTCATGGATTTACATTCATGATTAGCAATTCATAGGGTTCGATAATCTCACTGGTTTCTTTGATGTCGAATGATCGGCTGATTTGATCGTAATTAGTCATTACAGCGATGCCTTCGTGACTGTCATTCTTCGTCCAGTAGAGGGTTCCATTGAATTAGCTTATATCTCGCAGGTTTTCTCGCGCTTTATCGCCATCGATGTAAGGGTAATGATTTATGTAGTCTGTAAGCTCGTGAGCCACTCTGAGGCCCGAATTCACAAAGGAGGTTTGTTGGTTTGTCGACAAACCTAGGTTTATGTGCGTCATATGACGCGTTTCGACGCGTTTTCACAAATAAGCCTAGGTTTGTCGACAAACCTCCTTTGTGAATTCGGGCCAGTTTGGTTTACGTCCATGTAGAAAGGTCGTTTCTCACCACTGGCGTACTGATTGGATGGGGGGGAGGGGGGGGGGGGGGGCTTGGGGGAAGGGGCAGTCGACCCAAAATAAAATTCAAACGTGTTTTTTTTTTTATTCGATACCAGTGATTTACAAATGTTGCTGAAATGACATGATTTTCCGGGTTCCACCCACCTTTTTAGGTACCCACAAAAAGTCCCTTTTTTATATTACAGACAAGTGTCCCTATTCTTTTATAATAACTGTCCTTTTCCTCTCTTTTCATCTCTGTTGAGTACGTATTTTCAGGTGCGAGAAAGTCCCCTTTTCACCTCTGACACCTTTTGCCCTTTTTTTACGTTGACTCGTGCCCCTTTTCCTTTTTAATAAGTGTTCTTTTCCCTTCTGAATAAGAACCCCTTCACTTTCTCTTAAATGCCACTTTTCACCTCTGATATGTGCCCCTTTTAGTTTGACACGTTCCCCTTTTCCTTTCTAATAAATACCATATTTTCTTCGGATAAGTGCCCCTTTTTTTCTATATGAGCCCCTTCCCCTTTTCAAAATGCCCCTTTTAATATCTGATAAACGCCCCTATCGAAATCTCATAAGTGCTCTCCCCTCCTACAGATTTCCCATTTCCATTATCACAAATGCCTCTTTTCATATTTGTTGAGTGTCCCTTTTCAGGTGCAAGAAGTGCCATTTTCACCTCTGAAGGCTCTGATAATTCCCCATTATACTTTGACACGAGCACCTTTTCTTTTCTAATAATTGTCCTTTTCCATTTTGATAAATGCCTACTTTTCCTTTTCCCCATACTATGCACCCCTAATTCAAGGCGACTTAGAGCCCCCTTTTCTTTAATTTTCCTTAGAGCTTGCTCGCTCGCATTTATAGATATTAAAATTATGGTACTTATAAAAGAACTTTATAGTCTTTCTTCATTAGATTGTGCTTAATACTCATCATATTTGTTTTGGTCTTCCTTATAAGAAAAGATTTTTTTGCACTGGGACCATCACACCTAACTGCAAAGTATGTTGCTAAATCTCCATAAGCAGCATCTTGTACCACGTAAAGAAAGAAAGAAACAAATATTGATATCATCCCTGGTAGTGTAATCACAATCACGACGATGTAGGGGTGTATACCAATGTCTAAAAATGATGTAGGTTTTGTTGATGTTTCCCTTTGTAGGTGCCCCTTTTTCCCAGAAAGTGCCTTTTTTTGTTGGTGCCCCCTGCCTATTTTGGGAGACGCTCCGCCGCCCCTGCATTATGCTACTTGGTGGTGATAAGAATTTTGTTCTGACCCCCAAAAGTCTTTGCTCATTACGCCACTGTTTCTAACCAAAGTCACAGAAAAATATGCGTCGGGAATTCCCTGCCAAAACAAAGGAAATTAGCAAATCTTACAAGAAAACAATTCTTCTGAATAATTTAATCTTTAATTAGTAAAACAGCAATAACAAAACATACACAACAATCAACTTCGATTAAAAATCAAAGCCTGAGAAGACAAGACTAGAGTACGTACCTCTTGAATATGAATAATACTGCGTTTTCAGACAATTTATAGTTTTCTCCTTTTTGCTAGCCCATGACATACAACTATACTTTCAAATCGGCACTAAAAAGGACAAGGAATCATGCATTTTTCTAAATACATACATTGTTAAATCTGCCACTCAGTGCCATAACTCTTTCCCGCGACCTCCAAAACGTTGATTTAACGCTTTTTCTTAAATGTAGGTTGAGTAAGAGGGATCGTTACAATTCAAATTTAAAATTCTGTTATCTGATTATATCATATCACCAATGTCATGTTTCCAGTATAGAATGAAGGGAATATCGTGACATGGTAATAGTGCAACCTAATTATCTTTTCATGATACTCCCATGACTTTGCATTCCAAAGCCCGTCATGAAGAAGTTTCCCATATATCTGAAATGACCCTTCTAAATAAGTACACGACCGATGTCAATCCAGGATAATAACAGTTGAGCACCAGGATCGTCAAGTGGAACACATACATGAGCGCTATACAGGAACCCACAGCAACTATAATCATTTTCAGTGCTGGGCACTCACAATATTATTGTATGGTATTATATGTCTTGTGTTCATTCTTTTAATACTGTTTTAAGGTACTACACTGTTTTCAACTATATAAACACATTGTGTTTAGAATGATAAAAACTTGATGCCTATCATCAAAACAACTCTTGGTTTTTCTATTATCATTCATCATTCTCTCATCAAATTCATAAAAAGTATGAAATTAATGAGAGCTTTCTGTTTCGTTTTCTTTCTACTAAATGTAGCAGCATCTTTAACCTTTATAACTCTCAACAACGCCCCCACCCCTTTTTTTTAACTTAAGCACCTCGATCCTAATTCTTTAAAAAATCTCTCTCTCTCTCTTTCTCTCTCAATCTCTTTTAATAGATAGCTCTTTCCCCACCCTCCTCTTATCCATCTCATTAATTTTGTCTTCTTTTACAATAATCTTTATCATTCCTTCACTCACAAACATCCCTTCATCTCTCTTAAAGACATTTACATCAATTCTCAGCTTCTCTTCATTTCACTCTACCATCAAATCGATCTATGGATCTCTTCTGTATCATTCTTCCTAACGCTCGATGATCTTCCTCATTTCTCTCTATCATCCTCCTTCATTCACCCCTCCTCTCTCTTTCTCTCTCTCTCTCTCTCTCTCTCTCTCTCTCTTTCTCTCTCTCCCTCTCTCTGTGCCCTCTCTCTCTACCATCTCATTGTTTCTCATTCAATATCATTCTCTTTATAGTCCTTAATCATAATAACTCCTTTTTCACTCAACTTCTTCAACCTCAAACTCTCTTCTCCTTCTTTTTAAATTTCCTTCCCTCCCCCTTTCTCGTTTTCTCTTTTTCTTTGTCTTTCCTTCCCTCTCTTTAAAAAATCTCTCTCTCTTTCATTTTTTTCTCTCAATCATCTCCTTTGTTTCTAATTCACTATAATTCTCTTGATAGTCCTCAATCATAATAACTCATTTTCCTTCACTCCATCAGCTTCTTCAACTTCACACTCTCTTCTTCTTGTTAATCTTCCTTCTACCCCCCCCCCCCCTTTCTCTCTTTCACACACACCTCTCTCTCTCTCTCTCCCTAAAGTTAATGTTAACATGTATATCATTATTTGCAGACATGAAATTGAAAGTTGTGCCCATACAATCAGAAGATGATAGATACCAACTTTATTAATTTCGATAACATAATAGACAGATGTATACATACAGCTGTAACAATTGTGTAGCGTGTAATCGCTTGTGCAATACTATATATTAAGTACAAGGTGAGAAAATAGATTTTTTTCAGATTATTGCTATTTACACATCCTTTAAAATGTATTACAGTATAGTAGAATCTTCCACATGGAAGTGTTTTTTGTTCTTGCACTGACATGGGCAATGAATGAACTCTCTCCCTTTTTTTAATCCGTAAATTTCCAGTAAGAATTCTGTTTATTTATTTGTTTTTATCATTTATTTAAATTACATATTTACACAGAGTAGCCCTGTTTGGCTAGCAAACAATTATAATAAAAACAAATATATAATTATTAGAATGCATGAACAATGATTTATATAAAGATAAATGTACGAAACACATTTTTAAAAAGCTGGTCTTTCACATTGCTCTGTTTACATTAAAAAGAGAAAATATATACATTGTCAATAAGGAACACAACGTAAATGAATGATTGCCAATTGGTAAGAAGGATACACATTAGGTGATTAACTAAATTAAACTGAAATCTAATTTGAAGAGTACAAATGGTGTGATTTAAAGACTGGATTGAAAATAAATTGTTCTCCCTCACTTTTTTCTTCAATGTTTAAAAAAGACATCTTATACAAAATAATTGCACTTTATATTTGTGAGTAAATAAACTTCCGTTTAAAATGTTCCAAAAATACATCATGTATAAAGCACGGTAAGCATACTTTTTGAAGGGCAATCTAACCTTTCTAACAAGTTAAAAGGGTGGAAAAAAGAGAAATCTGTGAAATGGAGTGATTAAAATGTAAGCTAGACATGAGCTTACCAATGACGACAACGAGAAGGTAAAGTAATGCCATTGGTTAACAACATTAATGTGTGACGAGTTGTCAAAAAACAACAACTTTGATGAACACATTATAAAGAAAGTATTTTTTCTAAACTAAAAGTGTTGGGAGCCCCAAAAATATGATGGCAAAATGTGACTTAAATGTTATTATAATATGAAAGATGACACATTTCTGCAAGGATTTTCAAAACAAATGTGTTTGAAGTCGAATCTTGATGAAAAAATACAAAACGTATTTTCTGCGTGCAACAGAAAACCCAAATTATGTATTCTTTTATCAATATTTGACTTCAAACACATTTTTTTTTTTTTGGGGGGGGGGGATCTTTGCAGAAGTGTTTTCTTAAATGACATCCTCTTCACATTATGATACAATTTAAGTGAAATTTTGCCATCAAATTTGTTGGCGAATATGGAGCTCCAAACACTATCGTATCTGTTGACCAAACTGAGGATATATACTCTGTGATATCTTTAAATATATATATATATATATATATATAAGCCCTACCTTTTATTTCGATTTTGAACTAAAATATATTGAAGTTGTGGGTCTTGTTAATCTATTAAGTCAGTTGGGGATATCCAATACAGCACAGCTACAGTAAACAACACCTATATATATCTTACTTCTTATACATAATTATTTGTAATAATAATAATAATAATAATGGCTACTTGTATAGCGCACAGGTCCACCTTTCGGTGTTCATGGCGCTTAGAAAAGAGTACATGTAACAGACATAAGAAAGAAAAAAACAATAAACCGGAAAAGAAAAAAAAAAATCGAATTCCTCCTAGACATAGTAAATTAGAATATTAACCGAACTTGAAGCAAATTTTGTAGGTACCACTTGTACCACCCCCACCCCGATCCGCCACTGCCTAGACAAGCTCGTGGTTGTTAAATTCATCACGAAATTCCGACATAATCTTAAGGTGTACCAATCTTTTTTCTTAAACGAACTTGAACTTGCAAACAAATTCGAGAGTAACGAGAGCATAATATGTAGTCAGTCAATTGCCATA
>JAVYIG010013243.1:0-48484 GCA_035222895.1 Strongylocentrotus droebachiensis
TCCCCCTCCCGCGCCAAGCGCGGAAGCTTTTACGTTTCATTAAATCATTAGAGAAAGAAGACGATTCGTTGTTCCGTTTTTTACTCTTAATCCTCGTCTAAATTCATCCCATCCCCTCCCGCGCAAAGCTCGGAAAGCTTTTACGTTTCATTAAATCATTAGAGAAGAAGACGATTCGTTGTACCGTTCTCGACTCTTAATCCTCGTCTGAATTCAGTTCCCCCCCCCCATCCGCGCGCGCGAAGCGCGAAAGCTTTTACGTTTCATTAAATCATTAAAGAAAGAAGACGATTCGTTTGTACCGTTCTCGACTCTTAATCCTCGTCTGAATTCAGTTTTCCCCTCCCGCGCGAAGCGCGGAAGCTTTTACGTTTCATTAAATCATTAGAGAAAGAAGACGATTCGTTGTACCGTTTTTTACTCTTAATCCTCGTCTAAATTCATCCTGCGCGCGCGTTATTTTTTTATGCGGCACAGATTGGGGCATGGCGCGTGTTGAGCCTATGGGAAGTACGTTTCTTTCCCTTCTGAATAGTGTCTGCACGTACGTGAGACTAGTCATGTTCGCTAGCGCATTAGCGCTGCGAAGAAGTTTGAATATCCATCGCGAACTATGTGTTTAAATAACATTCCTCTTCGTTTAAGTTAGTTAAGTTTTATTGACTAATTATTGTGATGTTCTCCTTATTGACGTGCTGCCTCCTCTTCAGATTTCCAATTTCATTTTAATTGTTGATGTAATGATTTTCCATACCAGATAGTATGATTTCCGTTGTTTTGGTGCCAGTCATTAAAAATAAAGCTGGTCGCATTACTAGTAAGGACTAGTAATGCTATAGACCTATAGCATTGGCAAGTGTCCTGTCCAAAGTGCTGGAAAAGATATTGCTTGGTAGGTTAGAGATGTATATTCTTACTAAAGATAACCAGTTCGGTTTTAAAGCCAAACATGGCACTGACATGTGTATATTTGCTCTGAAGGAAATCATTGCAAGTTATCGTAGCAAAAATTCTTCCTTGTTTCTTTGTTTTCTTGATGCTTCAAAAGCTTTTGATCGGATAAATCATGAAAAGCTGTTTACGAAAATGGCTGATAGAGGTATTCCTAAGTACCTGATTAGGATACTCGTGTTTTGGTATGCCCATCAAACACTGATGGCTAGATGGGGAAGTAGTGTCTCTGAACCATTCCATGTCAGTAATGGTGTTAGACAAGGTGGTATTCTTTCTCCCTTTCTCTTTAACCTGTACATGGATGGTCTATCTGACAATCTGAATGCTTGTAAAAAAAAGGCTGTGTAGTTGGTGGTATAGTAGTCAATCATTTAATGTATGCAGATGATCTTGTTATTATTAGCCCGTCAACTGCTGGGTTGCAGAGTCTGCTCAAGATTTGTTCTCATTATGGATATGATAATGATGTGAAATATAATGCAAAAAAGAGTCATGTTATGATAATTAGATGTAAGGAACACCGTAGATTGGTATTCCCGGATTTTTATTTGTGTGGAGCTAAACTCAATGTCTGTACAGAGGCCATGTATCTTGGTCATTTCTTTACTGAGGATCTCAGTGATGATAAAGATATTAGTCGACAGTGTCGTAAATTATATGCTCAAGGTAATATGCTTGTTAGGAAATTTCATATGTGTTCTCCGGATGTGAAGGTGGCTTTATTTAGGGCATACTGTACACCTCTATACACTGCGCATCTGTGGTGTAATTTTAAGAAGAGCAGTTTGTACAGGCTTACTGTTGCCTATAATGATGCCATGAGAATGCTTCTTAGGGTACCTAGATACTTTAGTGCTAGTCAAATGTTTGCTGAGTTGAATGTTCCAGCCTGTTCAGCTGTATTACGAAATCTTATGTATAAGTTCATCCAGAGAGTGGATGTGTCTGAGAATGGTATTTTAAAGATGTTAGTGAACCCCTCGTATAGTTGTCTTAGGTACACATCGGGCCTCTGGAGATTTTGGCTGAATAGCCTGCTGACACATGGCAATTGATCATTATGTTCCTGTTACCTAGGATTCCAGTATCCTTGTTTGTTTGTTTTTTATAATAGTTATTTATTATTAGTTTATCGTTCTGGTTAGTTGAACAGAGACAGATTGTTACAAGATACAACTTCAATAGATTGTTATTGATTGTTATACATGTACTTATTTTAATCTTACAGTTACAGGTACAGCTTAGAGTTAGTTTGTTATGCTGTTATCAACCTTGCAGGTTACATGTTACTCTTAGAGTTTAGATTGTTTGTACGTAGGCCTAGTATAGTTTAGTTATACTCTTTGTAAGATTTGTTGTTATTATACTCATCCTGTTTATACTCCCTATATATCTATGTAACATATGTTTTATGGACCTCTGCCTTGTGTAGTTGAGTCTGAAATAAAGTTCTGAATTGAATTGAATAACATGTAAAAACAGACCTCGACTACTTATACTGTCTAGTACGCACACGACCACTATTAGTCTGTAAATCAAGACCCCTTTAAAAAAAAAGCCCCAATCTGTGCCGCATAAAAAAATAACGCCTCCCGCGCAAAGCGCGGAAGCTTTTACGTTTCATTAAATCATTAGAGAAAGAAGACGATTCGTTGTACCGTTTTCGACTCTTAATCCTCGTCTAAATTCATCCCCTCCCCTCCCGCGCAAAGCTCGGAAGCTTTTACGTTTCATTAAATCATTAGAGAAAGAAGACGATTCGTTGTAGCGTTCTCGACTCTTAATCCTCGTCTGAATTCAGTTCCCCTCCCCGTCCGCGCAAGCGAAGCGCGGAAGCTTTTACGTTTCATTAAATCATTAGAGAAAGAAGACGATTCGTTGTACCGTTTTTTACTCTTAATCCTCGTCTAAATTCACCCCCCCCCCCTCCCGCGCAAAGCTCGGAAGCTTTTACGTTTCATTAAATCATTAGAGAAAGAAGACGATTCGTTGTACCGTTATCGACTCTTAATCCTCGTCTGAATTCAGTTTGCTCCAAAATACACACAAGTCATACAAAAAACCGAAGGGGGGGGGGGTTCAACCCCAACCCCCCCCCCCCCCCTGCGTACGCGCCTGCTTGTCTGAATACAGTTTTCCCCCTCCCGCGCGAAGCGCGGAAGCTTTTACGTTTCATTAAATCATTAGAGAAAGAAGACGATTCGTTGTACCGTTTTTTACTCTTAATCCCCGTCTAAATTCATCCCCTCCCCTCCCGCGCAAAGCTCGGAAGCTTTTACGTTTCATTAAACCATTAGAGAAAGAAGACGATTCGTTGTACCGTTCTCGACTCTTAATCCTCGTCTGAATTCAGTTTTCCCCTCCCCCCTCCCGCGCAAAACTCTGAAGCTTTTACGTTTCATTAAATCATTAGAGAAAGAAGACGATTCGTTGTAGCGTTCTCGACTCTTAATCCTCGTCTGAATTCAGTTCCCCTCCCCATCCGCGCGCGCAAAGCGCGGAAACTTTTACGTTTCATTAAAGAAAGAAGACGATTCGTTGTACCCCTAGACTCTCAATCCTCGTCTGAATTCAGTTTTCCACTCCCCCCCTCCCGCGCGATGCGCGGAAGCTTTTACGTTTCATTAAATCAATAGAGAAAGAAGACGATTCGTTTTACCGTTCTCGACTCTTAATCCTCGTCTGAATTCAGTTTTCCCTCCCCCTTCCCGCGCGAAGCGCGGAAGCTTGTACGTTTCATTAAATCATTAGAGAAAGAAGACGATTCGTTGTACCGATCTCGACTCTTAATCCTCGCCTGAATTCAGTTTTTCCCTCCCCCTTCCCGCGCGAAGCGCGGAAGCTTGTACGTTTCATTAAATCATTAGAGAAGGAAGACGATTCGTTGTACCGTTTTTGACTCTTAATCCTTGTCTGAATTTCAAAAATGTTTTTTGTCTGCTCCTTTTTCTTCATACGTCCTCTTCCTTTTCTCTCCTCTCTTTTTTTGGCTGGCGTTTTTTTTTTTTTTGGGGGGGGGGGGGGGCCGCCCCCACTGCCCCCTGGCTACGCGCCTGCGGTCAGATGAACATCTTTTGATACCTTGTCCGCCCCGGAAACTTATGGGTTGAAGGCAAATTATGGTCAGATAAGCATTCAGGGGGCCGCCTCAGGGCCCCTGGTGGGGTCGAGGGTGCGGAAACCCCTGAATCTCAAGGGTTTCAGGCATTTGATTACAGTCAGATGATCATATTTGTATACCTTATTTGTGACACTGGCAGGATACTGATTCGCGTGAGGTCCAGCGGGCGGAGCCCCCATAAGCTCAGGGGTTTTAGGCATTACATTACCGTCAGATTAGCATCCAGTGGGGGCCAGGGGGCAGAGTCCCCGGAAGCTCAGAGGTTTAGGCATTTGATTACGATCAGATGAACATATTTTTATACTTTATTTGTGACACTGTCAGGACACTGATTGGCGTGAGGTCCAGCGGGCGGAGCCCCCAGAAGATCAAGGGTTTTAGGCACTAAATTGCGGTCAGATGAGTTTCAAGAGGCCTGTCCAAGGGCCCTTGGTTGGGTCCTGGGGGCAGAGCCCCGGAAGCTCAGGGGTTTTAGGCATTTAATTACGGTTAGATAAGCAATTTTTGATACCTTATTTTGTTGTGACACTGGTAGTTAAGTATTCTTTCTTTCTTGCTCTCTTTCTTTCTATTTCTCTTTAAAATGCTTTTCCCAAAAGAATTTGGGGGGAGCTGGAGGCTCCCGATCCCCGCCGTTCCGCGGGCCCTGACGTGTAGGCATCTCAAGAAGCATATTTCTTGCCTGGCTGTTAATTTACAAACGCATAAAAAAGTATAATTTACTAAAGAGTGAGGAAAAATCTCGGAAAATTATGTCATTTCAGCATTATGTGTAAACCACCGTTATGGAATTAGAAATAAACCACGTTTAAATTTTATTTCCCCCGAGCCCCCTCCCCGATCAATACGCCAGTGCCCCGCCCCCCCCGTTCTACACTTTGTTGGCGGAAAAATCGCAACTGATCTCCCCTACCTTTCTTCTTTTCTCTTTTTTCTTTCCCTTTCTCTCCTCTTTCCCTTTCCCTTCCCTTCCTTCTCTCTCTTTTAGGTTTGATGGGGTGGGGGGGGGGGGGGGAGGGGGAGGCAAGGCCATTTCGGCCCCACCCTTCTCCACACGTTGTTGGCGGGATTAACTGCAAATGATCTATTTCCCCTTCTTTTCACCTTTTTTTTCGGTCCCTTTTAGCTCTTCTTTTTTCCTTTTCCTTCTTTCTCTCTTTTTTGTTAGCGGGGCGGGGGGAGGCAAGGGCATTTTGCCCCACCCCCACCCCGATCCACAACTTGTTGGCGGAAAAATTGCAACTGATACCCCCTGTTTTCTATTTCCTTCCTTCTCTCTTATTTTCTTGATTGGGGGAGGGGGGAGGCGACAGCCTGGGAGGCGAGGCTCTTTCGCCCCCTCCCGATCACTTCTTCCCCCTTTTTTTTTCTTCTTCCTCTTCTTTCTTTTCCTTTCTCTCCTCTTTCCCTTCTTTTTCTTCTCTCTCTCTCTCTTTTTTTCCTCCTTTTTCCCCTTCTTCCCCCCCTTTTTTTCCCAGGAGGGGGGGGGGGGGGGGGGCGGGCCCCCCGGGCCCCCCCCCCTGGATCCGCCACTGCTATCATCATAATGTCGCTCCATTTTTCAATTCATTTTTCTTATAACAATTTCTTCATGGTTGGCAAACGAGAGCAGAAAAGGATTATATAATACACATGCAGTATAAATGAGCACATCTCAATGATTCTCAATTCATATAATAGATTAAGTAGAATGTGAAGAACCTATTAAAAAGCAATGCTTGTATAATATAGGTTCCTGAAAAAATAAGTAATGTAGATGAAAAACAGTAGCAGTAGAGAAAGACGTAATTTACTTAGTTTGGTGCTTGTGGTGAGCCTGCCTTTCTAGAGGAATTGCACATTCTTATTATAAGCAGCTGATTAGGGCTAATTAATTAGTGACTTTGCATGCGGAAACGCTTATAGATTCGTCATATGATTCTCGAAACTCCTTATTCACGATCGCGGATGTTCATGTGTAAACATTCATAAACAATTGAAGAAACAAAAAACCCACCGTGACAAGCATATTTCATGAAATCATTTTTATCTCCACAGTGAGTAGTTCAACGTTCCTGACATTGGTGTTTTACGACTATGAGGAAGTATAGTTCATTTAAAAGTGTAATTGTATGAAATAGACTCATTAGATCACTTTGCTTGATTATTTGCAGTGTGAATGTGTTTGTTTTTCGACGTCAATGATAACTGCAGTTTCCCACTTCACTATCTGAGCAGGATATTGGAAACATCTTAAAGGCGAATTGAACTTTAACGCAACAAACGATTGGGTTTGATAACCTGTGATATGAAGTGAATGCTTCTTTTCTTGTTGGACCACATCGATACGTATTATCATGTTTAGTTTTCAATTACTGCAATCGTTATTCACTCTGATGTGGATGTTGACATCTTCAATAGGTTTGTAAATCTCTATAAAAGCTAGAAGCCGTGTATGTGTTTATGACTGTTGGATGTGTCAAACGACTCCTTTGAGCTGACATTTGAATTTTGATTCTCTTCTATTCTTTGATAACGTGGAATGATAACTCAAGCTGTATCTCATTTTATGTACCCTATATCTGATACCTTATACGAACATTTTTTATGATGCTATATACTTTTAATTTTTCAATGTAACTTGATACAGCAGTCCCGAAAGAAAGACCGTTCGTTAGTAGTGATGACTCATCCTGATTTGAAATCAAAACTTATATCATAGATATATATATATATCGGCCTTTTTCGGATACCAATAATCTTCGTGATTCCGGCCAGGATCAACACACGAATCATGGCTGAGTAAGTTTCACTGTCGGTACATTACTTGTCTTTGTGCAGAGTTTTGTAATGAACAATTTAATTTTGAGTGAAGAATAAGTGTGTTAAAGATGTGAAGTAATTCATGACAGGATTGTTTTGATCATGCCGCCCAATCTTAGCGCGTAACCTGCGTCAGATCCTCGCGGGTACGGGTATCTCTTCTTGGCCTCCCTGAATGGAACACGAGTGGTCAGCCACTCGCAGACATGCCAGAAGTTTGCCGTTGGACTGGTCGAGCTTTCGCCGTAGCCGTAGCATTCGCGCGGCGCGCGCGCGCTGCGCGCTGGTTATTTTTTGGCTAACTGCAACAGTCAATTTACTGACATTGACAGACCGAATGAAAGGCGATCAGTTTTACGATATCAAAATCCTCAAGTCTATTTAACTCATTGAGAATGTGAAATCAGGACTGAAAGTAATAGAAAAAGATGATAGTTTTGGAGAGAAAAAAAGAGAGACTTTTCCTGATAAGAATTTGAATTACAATCTAAAAAACATTTGAATTAATTTTACTTGAGTTTAATTTAAAATTTTAAGTAGATCTAGATCTAGGGTCTAGACTAGTCTAGACTCTAGTTAGGAATAAATAACAGTTCACTCAACCACTTCAACGTGTTGTGTTAGATTCTAGTTAGTGGTAGCTCTTATGAGTGCGGTGACTCACTCAGCTCAGAGTTGCCAACTAGATCTAGACATCTAGTACAGATTTCCTGTAATTGGTACAGAAATTAACGATCATTGCGGCAGTACAGAATGTTTTCTAAAATTCAGTCGTCATGTGATGGCCTGAAAATTGATGTTCAGCAACTTTGTGTGAGTAAAATCATCAAAAAATCAGAATGATATGCGCATGCATTTGTGCAGTTAGGGCGTGCCGTTTTTTTTAAGATTCATATCGCCGCATAATCGCATATAGTTATTACTGATTTATTCCCCAAATTACTGATTTTGAGCCTTGTGATTACTGATTTTCTGCTCTGGAGATTGGCAGCACTGCTTACTTGGCTGAAACTTAAAGTTTAAGCCTTTAATTGTATTTGAGCTTGGTGATTTATAAAATACGATTGATCATTCCTTCATCATTCCTTTCTTTCTTCACCTGTCTCTTCTTTTGTAGCTATGGAGATAGAAAGATTAAAGATGCCCAGATGAGAGCCAGTATCAACCAGAAACTGGTGGAGACAGGAGAGAAAGAGAGGTATGTACTGATATTTGAAATAATCATACCAAGTAGAATATTAAGATCTTATTAAGATCTGTTACCGAATTATATGGCCTATATTTCTAGAAAAAAAGATAAGGTATTAAACCATCTTGTTGGAAATGTTCACAATTTTAAAACATAAATTTTCAAAATACTGTTGCACTATTAACGAGGGGCAGATCCAGAATTATATTGGTTAGGAAATGCTCAAGTATGCACAATAAACATAAAAACACAACTGAGAAGCAAAAATTAAAGATTTTACATCAGGGGTGAAACAGAGCCCACTGTAGTTAAGCCATCTTCAGACCCCCCCCCCCCCCCCCCATTTTTTTTGTTTTTGTTTGTTGCTCCTCCCCAAAGTTTTCTCCTACTGTACTGGAAACCACCTTCATCTTTTGTTAGAAAACGTTGAATAGTACAATTGCTATAAATTATTATGCTCTGAAAAAACAAAATAATTACATCCAAGAATGTTGTTACAGGGATACTGCCTCTAGATTTATTTAAAGATTGGAAATTAGAATAACTTGGACAAAATACCGGTAGCATGATTTGAGTGAAGACCTCATTTCATAGATCATTACAAGCTTTATTTCTTTCTTGTCCTCACTTCTGTGTCCTAATTCTGACATACATGTATGTTCTTAAATTTTAGACTGAAGGAGCTCCTGAGGAACAAACTGATAGAGTCAGGCTGGAGAGATGAACTGAAAGCACACTGTAAAGGTAAGAAATCTTTGCCAAATCTTTCAGAGAGAGGATTGAGAGTTTTACAAACTAAATCTGGCTGAGTTGGATTGGAGGAGACGGCTTAAAATTCAAGAACAGGGTCCCGTTTCGTATTATGTGTTATAAGTAATAAATCTGCTCTCAACCAATCGATTGTAAAGATTTTAGTAGCTTGAGACAATTATTGTATCTTGTCATTGTTAACAAATTTTAGGAAATATGGCCCAGACTTCAAAATGACAAACCCAATGCTGTTTTCAATCATTTAATGAGAAGTAAAGAAGGATTGGTGACTTTTTTATCATGCATGATATCCATTCTTATTGTACATTGATGTTGGACTTTATAAGAAACATCCCTGATTTAATATGTTTATACTAGTATTAGTGACTGACTAAAAACAGGGGACATGGAGAGTATATTTTATGGTTGTATGGAGCTTCAAAAAATACAATGGGTGTTTTGACCCATTAAACACGTAGCACAATATTGGATTAAACCAATGGGAAGCTATGTGCAAATAAAACAGTTTCCAACAGATTAAGTAGACTTTCTGAGAATGTGTAAATAAATGTGATTATGAGGTGATGGCCAAATAATTAATGTCTTGACCAGGACTTATTTATGGATCAAGATAAGGTTGCCTACAGATTCAGAATTCTATTTAAAATTCTTGCTATGTATATAAGTCATACAATTGTCTTGTAATGTTGTGTGCTGAGAGCTGGAGGACTGTACCTGCTCATAGACCTTTTCTTTATAGAGTCTTGACGCCCTTCTGGCTTTCAGCACACAACACCATGTTTTTGTCTTATGTTTCACATATTACATGTTACACCAATGGAAAACAAATTTCTGTATTATATACGGACAATAAAATCTTTAATCTTGAAAGAGGTCCTATTTTGTGGTAGCATCTCCATGTTTATTTCCTTTGAAGATGCTTGAATTGTATTTGCTGTATTTTCTTCCCCGACTGTGTTTTTTTTTCCAGAGGTTGTGAGGAGAAAAGGACTTGAGCATGTGACTGTTGATGATTTGGTAGCTGAAATAACACCCAAAGGAAGAGGTAAGGTCATCATCAACAATGGTTTTAGACTTCAAGCTGACTAGAGTTAACGCAATGACGACTGAATACTACCATTTTTATGCCTCCGTTACGAAGTAGCCGGAGGCATTATGTTTTTGGGTTGTCCGTCCGTCCGTACGTACGTACGTCCGTACGTACGTACGTACGTCCGTACGTCCCGTTCTCGTGATCGCGTTATCTAAAGAACCTATTGATGGATTCCTGCCAAACTTTGGTCATGTATGTATCTTACAGAGCCGGTGAACTGATTAGATTTTGGGGTCACGAGGTCAAAGGTCAAAGGTCACAGGGCTCATTATGTATGCAAAAACACCTCGTGATCGCGTTATCTGAAGAACCGATTGATGGATTCCTGCCAAACTTTGGTCATGTATTTATCTTACAGAGCCGATGAACTGATTAGATTTTGGGGTCACAAAGTCAAAGGTCAAAGGTCACAGGGCTCATTATGTATGCAAAAATAGCTTGTGATCGCGTTATCTAAAGAACCGATTGATGGATTCCTGCCAAACTTAGGTCATGTATGTTACTTGCAGAGCCGATGAACTGATTAGATTTTGGGGTCATGAGGTCAAGGTCAAAGGTCATGCGGCTCATTATGTATGCAAAAACAGCTTGTGATCGCATTATCATTAGAACAGATTGATGGATTCCTGCCAAACTTAGATCAGGTATGTATCTTGCAGAGCCAATGAACTGAGTCGATTCTTGGGTCATGAGGTCATAGGTCAAAGGTCATGGGCTCATTATGTATGCAAAAATAGCTTGTGAACGCATTCTCATTAGAACTGACAGATGGATTACTATTTAACTCTGGACATCTTGCAGAGCCAATGAACTGAGTGGATTTTAGAGTCATGAGGTCAAAGATCAAAGGGTCATATATGTACATGAGAAATTGCTTGTAATCACGATATTCTGAGAACCTGTTAATGGATTACAATTGAACTTGAATTTGAAAAAAATTCTTCTGTTTTGGTTTGTAAAATTGCTCTATGACGGAGGCATCATTTCGACTGCGCGCAGTTGAAGTTCCATCTAGTTCCTTATGTTATCTATTGTTTTGATAATTTCTTATGTATTTCTTTGTTTTTTTAACTTATGTATTTTATTGTTTTTGTTGATTTATTTCATTTCCAACTATAATTCAACTATTTTTACCCCAAAATAAACACCTAAACTATAAACAAGACCAAATAACCAATGCTTTATCTCTTTATTTGAAAAATGAGATTTCCATATGTTTTGTACACAAATCACAAAAATGTGCGATTTTCGGGCTGACATGCAAAGACAGACTTTGTAATGGTAGGTCCGATTTTCGAAAAATTTCTTTCAAAAGTTGCGCAAGACTTAAAAGAAAAAAGTCACAAAATTTCAGTGCAAGATTTTCTTGCGTTAAAAAATTATTGCGAAAAATGTTGAGGGCTAAATAGGGTTAAACAGATAACAAATTGTTGACACCCTTTTCTCTAAAATACCATTCTTTAAGAACAGACATTATACTCATTTTGTTATCATGTTAGGAGCATCCAATTTTAATGAGTTAGATATCATTTTAAAGGTGATAATCTCTTCTTTTAGAATCAGACCTGAACTTTATCAAAAAAATCATATATGGCAACTTTTTGGTGGTTGCGCAGTGCCTGTTCACAGTTGTCCTTGTCATACAATGTAGGAAGCGTTCCGTGAGCGAGAGAAATGCTTCCTGACCTGGCAGAATGCCCAGACCACCCTCCAAAAGAAAAGGGAAACGGAGGCTAAGCTCAAGATCAACGGCAAGCCAGAGAAACTCCAGCAGATCCAGGATGAGATCAAAGATGTAAGTTTGTGATCTCCGAGATGAGGCCTAAAGAAAAGGATGTTGTATTGCCCTGTAGGTGCCAAAACATGGGTCGGTCAGTCGGATATCTTTTCCCTTTTTTTTCCTTTTTTTTTCTATCCCTCATTAGGCTGATATATCTCAGTTTTGAATGCTTTGATATTTTTTTTCTCTAAAAAATGGTTATATTAAAAATTAAAAGCCGACTGTAGATTTCAAGATTTGTGGGTCAGTCGCAAAGGGAAATACAACATCTTTTTTTAGGCCTGATGGTCGTCAGGTCTTGTGATGTGTTATGGTTTAGAACACAAGGGAAAGTCAAAGGTGTTTGGTCATTTGCTGTCCCATACGTTACCAAAAATAGAGAAAAGTACACAAAAGACAACATGAAATTTGTTGTTTTTCCTAGATATTTGGCACGACCCAAGCTCTATTAGGACTGTCAGCTGAAAGGGCGATCCTAACAAATTGAAACAGAATGACGAAAGTTTGAAATAAATTGGACTAATATTGAAAAAGTTATGAGTGTTTGAATATTATCATTGGTTAATGGATTGTGCAGTATTCATGGATAACTCTCCCGTTTTAGTCATTTTACAAACAGAAAAGTTGTACTGCACTTCATCATATATCATTCAAACTGTCACCAATCTGCTCCTCTAATTTTCTGCTTTCTTTTAAAGTAGTTTACTTCCAATTTGGATTTCCCTTTCAAAGAATGATTGGGTTTTCTCAAAACTTGTTCAATGTCAGTAACATGTTGGATATATTACCTTAGACTCGCACCAAAATGAATTGTGTGAATTCGACTACCGGTATTCAGGAGTAGAAGACCAGTTGGTGGAACTTGGTGAGAAAAAAAGACAAGGAATAAAACGATGACAAGATTTTATTTTTAAAGGAAAAAATTAGGATACAGAGAGAAATGAAATGGAAAGTTTTTTTTCTGAAATAACACATACGGTACAGCAAAGTGCAGGTACCTTTTATTGTATAAGCTTTCATTTAATTAGCAATTCAAAACCTTATCTTCTTTCTTTTCAGTGGGAAGCTAAGGAAGTAAAAGGACAAGAAGAGTTTGAAATCATCTCCAAAACACTTCGAAGAGAAATCAGTAGATTTGAGGTAAGTAAAGGAATTTGATCTCATGTAATGAGAAATTCAGGTTTTCTATCAATTTTTGCCCAATTTTGTTGATATTTTGTCTCTGTCACCAGATTTTGGAACTATTGTTAGAAATGAGGAAGAATTCATAATCCTATTCTACATTCGGTATCTCGTTTCTTATTTCTTTATTGTGTCAATCAGGCTGGTATTGATTCAAATTTCAGGCTCCATGACTTTGTCAAGTCATTTAATTTTTAAAGGGTGCAAGTACAAGTCGAACAGATCACTGGCATTGTAATTACTTTTCATGAAGACATCTTTGTTTGCGTGTTTGAAATACTGAAATATATCTTACTATTTCTTGCTCATCTTTAAAAAAAAAATTATGGTCAGCTCTAGCTCAATTAATTGTTTGATTTCCACACAATGGTGATCTATTGCCCTTGCCAATATTCTTTAATGAAATAACATGTTCGATTGGTCTGTTTGTTATCACCTTTAGTGTGTGATTGTCATACTCTTTTAGATCAAGTACCATTTATCTCAACTGAAAATAATATTTGGTCCAATCAAGTGCATGAATTCCTACCAAACAGATCAAGAACTTAATATTTTGACGAAAATAACATATTTGCTTTTTTTCTTTTTTTCTTCATCTCTAGAATAATCGAGTGCGTGATTTCCGTACTGTTGTGATCAAGTACCTTGAATCTTTGATGAACCATCAGCAACAGGTTAGTCAGACATTTTGTCGGTATAAACCTGTATGTGCAGATCTAGGATTTAGAAAGGTAGGGAATTCCCAGAAATATCTGATGAACAAAAAAAATTGGAAGAAAAGAAAGAAAGAAAGAAATAATAATAATATTCCACTTTTATATAGCACTTAATACATCTATGATGTCTCTAAGCGCTTTACAATTTATACTATTACCCCGTTCATTGGATTCAATACTTGCCCGCACGCACTGTGTGCACAATCTCCACTCCCTGGGGAGCATTCCAGCCAGGCTTTTCATGATGCTCAAAATCTGTTTGACCTACGGTCGCATCCTACCGGGTACCCATTTAACACCTGGGTGGAGAGTAGCAAGTGCACGTTAATATCTTGCCAAAGGATATTAGTGCCGTGTCAGGATTCAAACCCTCGACGTTTGCATCTCTAGTCAAGCGCCTTAACCCTAATAAGGCCCGGGGGGGGGGGGGGGGCATTATGGCCCCCTCCACAATTTTTCTGATTGTTCGGGAACGCCTATGGATGGCGCCCTGCCGCTCGCTGACTTTTTTTTTTTTAGTCTTGCGGATCTTTTAAAAGAATTTTTTTGAAAATCGGACCTACAGTTAGAAGCTCATGTGACCACTTGTCTTTGAATGTCAGCCCGAAAATCGCTCATTTTCGTGATTTGTGTACAGAACATATGGAAATGTCATTTTTCCTAAATATAGATCAAACATTGGTAATTGGGTCTTGTTTAAAGTTTAGGTCGTTGTTTTGGGAGTCAAAATAGTTGAATTGTAGTTAAAAATGAATAAAACAACAAAAACAATAAAATACATAAGATAAAAAAACAATGAAATACATAAGAAATTATCAAAACAAGAGATAACATTATAAGGAAAAAAGCTGGCTCTTCCAAATTTTTTGTCGAATTAGCCCAGCCTTTTTAGGGTTAAACCACTCAGACACGATACTCCTACAGAAAGAAAGAGAGAGAGAGAGGGGGGGAGAAGAAGAAGAAGAGGGAGAGGGAGAGAAAAGATTACCTCATAATTTGATGCTAAGTTTATGAAATCTCACAGTACTGAACTATTGTCATGAATAATACTGTATGATCAACTTTTCCCCAAGAACTATTATATGCTTTCATTCACAATGTGATCATAAGACAGGTACTCAACTTCTTCTTTAGATTGTACTAATCCCCACAAATAATTGGTATATTTGGGGTTTCATGTCGATATACTTAATTAAAAATATAAGCTTTAAATATTACTTTTGTAAAGTAATTGTGCCGGTTGGAATACACTTTCAATAAACATTCAAGAGCCTTATGGGTGGATTGATCGACTCACCTGTACGTCCTCGATAGAATAGGGCCCGCACCAACCCGAGTCAGACTTGGGTTCCTTCCACAAGGTTTTGATTATGTTATGATTACATTATGATTTATTTTCTTCACACTCCTAAGTTATTAACCCATAGAATGTCAAGTTAAACCTTTCAAGGTGATGTTTATACATTTCTAGCTGTTCATAAATTATTATATATGTGACTGGTACACTTCTTTCTCTGTTTCTTGACCTCCTTTTTGTCACAGCTCATCCAGTATTGGGAAGCTTTCCTTCCAGAAGCCACAGCCATTGCATGATCCATCATACCAGGCAAGGCCTTCCACCTAGATATCACCAATCAGTCGCATCGACACACGTTGATCTAGAACAGTTGTCGCAAAATTAAACCACCAGTCATGATATAAATGTATCTAAGGTATTCTTGAGTTCTGGTAAAGAAAATACATATCAAGTGAGATTACAAAACAAAATATGTCGGGAGTTATTAAAACATATATGATCCATTGTAGATAAGAATTCAGATATGACATAAGGTTCAGCAGATGACTTTGATTATAAAATTCAGTAGATATATTATCAAGATGAGCAAATCTTGCTAAATATCACACAAGCACACACACACAGAGGCATTGCAAAAGCTCTACGTGGATATGTACATATGGGGCAATGCATTTGTAAGATTGTATGATCAGTCTTGATGTCCTTATATCTCACCGAAGCTATTGCTATTGTTGTCATATCATTTTTGTTAGGCAAGATGTGTTTTTTAACATGCAGTGTAAACTCGGATTGGTTACCGGTATGTGGGAACTTATACTTCTTTTCAGCTTTCTCAGAACTCAGGATTCCTTCACACTCTTCTTTCCATATATCAGACATTGCCAAGTCTCAATGTTGGTATCTACACAGATAGTTAGCTTTAAAATCCTCACTCTTTGAAGTGTACTTGACAAGTTTCTAGCCCTCGCATTAATTACAAGAAATTCTCTCAGATTTGTCTACAAAAAGAATACTTTTCGGTATTGATTTCTATAAGAATTGAGTGTAAAATTAATCGGTTTCTTAATGTAAGTTTTGAAACATAAACACCTATATCACATTTTCCGGAAATTTTCTGTGAAGAATTGATGTTATGAAAAATTGATACTTGATTTATGAAGGTGTTTTTTTTCTTCATAATCTTTTGTTTATCGATAAAAGGCAGAGACCTATATCTGCAATTAGTTAATTAATGCTATTTTTGTACCTCATTTTTGCAGATTCTTTCAGCATACTCCACTTTACCTGCAATTACAAAGCCTTATATGAAAAGACAAATTTTTCTGTGAAATGTTCTTGTCCAAATAAAGAAATGGAGCCATGTGATGTGTAGTAAATATGCCTGATACAGGTTTGAATGTAGAAAAAGAGTAATATGTATAATATATAAAAGAAACATCTTCAATAAAAATTTGCATTCCTAATTAATGCTTATTCTGTCATGCTGGTGATGTCTGTCCACAGAAACATTTTGATATTTCAATTTCTTGTACTTTGTCACCTGATATCTGCAATTCTGCATATTTGAGAGCAAACATGTACTGTTGTAGCAGACTTAAGAAGTGCGGAAGATCTGTTTACTGAACTTCTTGTGACTTGTGTGTATCTGTTGTGAAAAAATCTGCAACTTTTTTTGAAGACGGTACATGTTTTTCCCTCTTGCCCATCCAAGATATACTGTCATGAAATCAAAAACTTCTGCAAACAGAAACTCTGGCAGCATAAAACCTTCATGAATCACAAAAATTCAGTGATTTGAATATTTTGTGGCATTACTCTAATAAAATTGTACAGTTATGTTGAAGCATTAATAAATGAACTGAATATTTTAGAAACTAACCACTTATGTAAGGGTATAGGAAACTGACTTGTGTAGTATAATATCTACTGGTAGATTCCCAATAGCAAGTTTTCAAGACTCCAAACATTTGATTGATTGATAAACAAGATTTGTGGTCGTGGATGTCAGCTGGAGTCTTTCATCAGTCGTATATGAACTGACAACCAAGACACTATCAAACATGAAGTGTCAATGCAACCTTCCATCAAGCCATGAAGCCCTTTTTTCTGATATGTGATGGAGAAAATGTGAGGAAAACAAGATCGAGAGAAAAAAAGGAACTAAAGAGAGAATGATATATAGCATATTTGCAGCTTGATTTTCTTCTCCTTTTTTCTCTCTCACTCTCTTTTTCTTTTTTCATCAACCCAGAAAAAAATGTATAGAAAAATAATTTGCTTAGATTGATCAGGTGTTGAAGACTACAAAAAATAATGATTTTTGTTGTTGTTTCATTTTACATTGTTATTTGTTATTTGACTGACCGACTATATATATCCTTTGCTATGTATTTTTATATTATTTCTCGAAATTTCAAATGATATATACATTCCTTATCATCAAAAATTAAGTGTAAATCTTGGCAAATTTTCTTTTCAAGTTGAGTTGGTTCAGAAAATATAGAATATGAAGGAAGCTGAATGAGATAATCATTTAGTTGTAGAATGTTGTGGCCAGTATTTATGCCACTGCTGGTCGAAGCATATTTCTTTGTTGTCATCAATGTAGTTTACCACTTTATGAAATATACTTTTGACCACATTAAAAGTTAAAAAAAAACTCAGATAAATGTGTGCATTGGCACATAATAAACAGGAACGTAGAATATATTCTATTGAATGATTATTGTGATATATATATATTCTTTTTTTTCTCCATAAGATAAAATTATATGTACATGACATGTATTAGATAGTGTAGTTAGTTCCTTATGGTTCTGTTAATGTTTTTTTCATGTGTTATGCCATTAAATTTACATCATGTAATGGTTGATTGGAGATATAAAAAAGAGGAGAGTATTGGTTGCAAAATTGTTTAATTTGTAGTCTTCTTGTGTTTGCTTTACAAAGATATACCCTACACACATTGAGTTTTGGTACTGCTGCAAATTTAAAGGGAAACCCATGCTTGAATTAAATTGGTTTTAATGACAATATAAAAATGAGAGAAACATGTGGATGATTTTTTTTGGATAATCCAATAAACATTAAAGGGAATGGCAAAGTATTCTAAAAGCAAGAGAAGCATGAAAGTTTGAATGAAATTGGATATCATTTATATTTGTTTTTCTCCTAGGCGACTACTCCTTCAGGGTACTTCTCAAAACATAACATGGATAGCATACATGTATTATTATAGGATAGGTCCTCTAAAACAGAAAAGATCCGGCTCTGGGGTAGTGCACTTAAAAAAAAAATACATCCTAGTCATTTTGTGTGTTTATGGCTAAGATGTCTCCTTTTTTCAAAATGTACTTCTCATTCTTTTTTGAAGTACATATAATAGTATGTTATCTGTAACATGTTATATATGAGAAGCACCCTATAAAGGGAGAAGGCGCTAATTAGGAGAAAAACGAAGGTAAAATATTTTAGTATAAATGACAAATCAGAAATTTGATGGTTGCTATATACTCACAATCCACTAACAAAATTTACTATTTGAAATTCCCATAGATCTAAATCATGAATTCATATTACAAACACTAATTTCTTCCTAGTTTTTAATGATTCGTCCACTCTATTTTAAAAATTGCCCCTTTTTGTTTTTCTTAATTTTCGGCTTTTAGGCAATTGAACTGCACAAAGGATGCATTGCCCTTTTTAAAAAGTGTCTGAACCAGAAACGTCAAATCGTCACAATTGAATACATTTTGGATGGGTATTGATATAACTGATATAATAGAAAACCAAATCTAAATTTAAATAAAATAGAATGAGATAGAAGCTGGGAGAAAGGAGAGCCTGAGAGAGACGGGGGTGGAGAATTAATGCATGGATATTGTTCACAGGAGTGTATATTTCAATTCAGGTATTGTGAAGTGTTATGGAATCTTGAAAATATGCATGCTATATATTATAATATAAGGAGTTTTGTGGTTCAAATATATAGAATGTGCTCTAGGCGAATTAAAGGGCAGGGGGCATGCAGGGGAGGGGAGTTTTGAAATTAACATTATATTTGGGTAGCCGTACGTCAACTCCAATTTGAGCACCAATTAAGCTGGTCCATTATACTTCAGATAATTTTAGTTTATTTTATTTACAAAGTACACATACTTTCATACCATAACAAAAAGAGAAAATATACAGAGACTTTTTAGAGTAGCTAGGGATCATACTCTACGTTGATAACCAATATGAAAGCATTTACTCATTAGCTTTAATTGTTTCCAGTTCTTAGTAAGAAATATAAAAGTAGATGAATGATCAAATTCATAGATAGGCCAAGAGGGGGAATTAAAGGGAGGAACGAAGATTTGCATACAAATTAATATGCCTATATGGTGAATTTTTGGACGGGAGTATATTCAGGATCAGTGGAGACAGTGTGGCCTCGGGAGTGCAGTGATACAAGGGATGCTAAAGATCTGCGAGTAGGGTAGCGCCACCTACCTCTACCAGTGCATGAGTGGTAGAGGGGTAGTTTTCTGCGCATGTAATCTGCGCAATCAGCTTTTATTCCGGAAATCATGGGGTGCGTCGTTTGGAGCACACCTACAGGTCTATACTGAATATTCATATCGTGACGTCATGAAACGTCACGATCAGGCCAGGCATGCGCCGCTTAGTCCTTTACATATGGCTACATACGTGCAATGCAAAGCACTTTGGATAGCGTAGCATTATTGTTATTTTTATTCTATGTGCTGATTGTGCTCGATGAAATACACTTGCTACTAATACAAGTATATTTCTCAATTATATTTGCGTCATGTGAATAAATATCATCTGGAATCGCACTAATACTCTCCTCAGAGAAAGCATTGATGTAGATATATTATTTCTGACTCATTTTCATCATTTTGTGTCCGTTTATATAAATCGCCTTGGAGATGTGCTCCATCGACCGCTACATGTGCTCCATAAATTACACTTGCTAATATATGTATATTTTCTCAATTATATTTGCGTCATGTGAATAAATATCATCTGGAATCGCACTAATACATCTCCTCAGAGAAAGCATTGATGTAGATATATTATTTCTGACTCATTTTTATCATTTTGTGTCCGTTTATATAAATCGCCTTGGAGATGTGCTCCATCGACCGCTACATGTGCTCCATAAATTACACTTGCTAATATATGTATATTTTCTCAATTATATTTGCGTCATGTGAATAAATATCATCTGGAATCGCACTAATACATCTCCTCAGAGAAAGCATTGATGTAGATATATTATTTCTGACTCATTTTTATCATTTTGTGTCCGTTTATATAAATCGCCTTGGAGATGTGCTCCATCGACCGCTACATGTGCTCCATAAATTACACTTGCTAATATAATATATTTTCTCAATTATATTTGCGTCATGTGAATAAATATCATCTGGAATCGCACTAATACATCTCCTCAGAGAAAGCATTGATGTAGATATATTATTTCTGACTCATTTTTATCATTTTGTGTCCGTTTATATAAATCGCCTTGGAGATGTGCTCCATCGACCGCTACATGTGCTCCATAAATTACACTTGCTAATATATGTATATTTTCTCAATTATATTTGCGTCATGTGAATAAATATCATCTGGAATCGCACTAATACATCTCCTCAGAGAAAGCATTGATGTAGATATATTATTTCTGACTCATTTTTATCATTTTGTGTCCGTTTATATAAATCGCCTTGGAGATGTGCTCCATCGACCGCTACATGTGCTCCATAAATTACACTTGCTAATATATGTATATTTTCTCAATTATATTTGCGTCATGTGAATAAATATCATCTGGAATCGCACTAATACATCTCCTCAGAGAAAGCATTGATGTAGATATATTATTTCCGACTCATTTTTATCATTTTGTGTCCGTTTATATAAATCGCCTTGGAGATGTGCTCCATCGACCGCTACATGTGCTCCATAAATTACACTTGCTAATATATGTATATTTTCTCAATTATATTTGCGTCATGTGAATAAATATCATCTGGAATCGCACTAATACATCTCCTCAGAGAAAGCATTGATGTAGATATATTATTTCTGACTCATTTTTATCATTTTGTGTCCGTTTATATAAATCGCCTTGGAGATGTGCTCCATCGACCGCTACATGTGCTCCATAAATTACACTTGCTAATATATGTATATTTTCTCAATTATATTTGCGTCATGTGAATAAATATCATCTGGAATCGCACTAATACATCTCCTCAGAGAAAGCATTGATGTAGATATATTATTTCTGACTCATTTTTATCATTTTGTGTCCGT
Organism: Strongylocentrotus droebachiensis; assembly: GCA_035222895.1. Taxonomy (NCBI): domain Eukaryota; kingdom Metazoa; phylum Echinodermata; class Echinoidea; order Camarodonta; family Strongylocentrotidae; genus Strongylocentrotus; species Strongylocentrotus droebachiensis. Next base: position 21,233 of record JAVYIG010013243.1, read on the forward strand.
TTATATAAATCGCCTTGGAGATGTGCTCCATCGACCGCTACATGTGCTCCATAAATTACACTTGCTAATATATGTATATTTTCTCAATTATATTTGCGTCATGTGAATAAATATCATCTGGAATCGCACTAATACATCTCCTCAGAGAAAGCATTGATGTAGATATATTATTTCTGACTCATTTTTATCATTTTGTGTCCGTTTATATAAATCGCCTTGGAGATGTGCTCCATCGACCGCTACATGTGCTCCATAAATTACACTTGCTAATATATGTATATTTTCTCAATTATATTTGCGTCATGTTCTGCTCCTTTATTAATGTGTTCTTTATATCACAGACCCGACCACCAGTGCCTCTCATACGACCTCTTGTTCTGCTCCTTTATTAATGTGTTCTTTATATCACAGACCCGACCACTAGTGCCGCTCATACGACCTCTAGTTCTGCTCCTTTATTAATGTGTTCTTTATATCACAGACCCGACCACTAGTGCCGCTCATACGACCTGTTGTGTATGGTCATAATTTACCGTAGTATCTTCTAAAAAACTGCGTTCTAACCATTCATTCCATAAAACTTGATAAGATCATGTTTTAAAGTTTTGTTCCCACTTAATTTTTGCTCATTTTAAACATTTAACTACTACATAAACATTTACATGTAAATCAATTTCAACAACCTAAAAAATAAAGATCACAAACAAATATTCTGCTTTATTGAGTGTTATTATATTGCCATTAAGTTACACATTATAAAATGGTAATGTATCAGAAAGATTATGTGTGGAGTTTCTAGACTGAACCGATGAACGTTATTTTCATGTACTTAACAAAGATTATGTTAACAAACTTCTCCATCAACTCAAATTTACACTGGAAGAAAAAAATCGTGACGCATGTGACCTGATAAAAAATAGAATGTGCTTTACCACAGAACTAGTTTTGAATTAAAAGTTTGTTTTCTTTCAAAGATTGGTTCAGAAAAAAATTATAAATATGCTACAAACCCTTTGATACCACATACAGTATTGGATTTTACAAATTTAACTTTTTCAGCAAATGACTTTAGTATTAAACATAATATGCCCAGTCTGACAATATAAAATATCAAGTGTCCAATATCAAGTATTTCACAACAATAATAAAAAATAAGTAATCTATTTTCCCTTTATTATGTTAGCTCCCCCTCCCCCCAAAGTTCTTATGGCTGGCCATACAAAATATTACAACCCAAAACAAAACGAAACAAAAACCACACAATTATTCACCATCTTGCGTTCAGGGTTGGGTTAAAATACAATTGAGAGCAGAACGAATGACAGTAGCATCTTTCTGACGACGTATTTGGGCTTTTCAATAGCTCATGCTAAAATGAATTTATGAGCCATATATTTCTTTATATATATTTATATTTATATCTATTTTGTTTTCAGTGATATTTTTTATATATATTTGTCTAAACTCTTAAACCTCAAATTACAACACGTAATTACCAATTTGACTATCATTATTTTTTTTTGAATTTTTTCAATGCATATACTGAAACACTTACTGATGCATTCATTAGAGCCAATGTGTTGACTACATCTATAATAAGCATGAGTTGAATACTTGTCGGTTGTCAGTCAAAACAAACTTTACAAAGACATGATGGGTATAACCTTGAAATCACATCAACACATATGTATAATACTCATGCTGGTTTCTATATGAGCAAAAAAGGAATCATCTTTAACAGCACTCAATGAAACTATGAAGGGTTTCGTTCAATTTAAAAAATAAAAAAAAATCATATTTATTTGCTCTGACATATTTCCCTTTGCTTTTTACAACTTCATAGTCAGGCCCTATTAACTGATTATTTTCACTATGACATGAATTGTTGAAATGAACAGATAACCAATACTATAACTTGTTCATGGATTTGAATATTATATGTTATTCGATGGAAACTTGAATACATACAAACTCATTTTTGGTTTTGGTTAAGGGCTGAGGTTGACTTTGCCTTTCCAGTGCTACAGCATTAAAAGGAATTCAGGTCGCTGAAGCTCATAGATTTATATCCTGAACATGTCAAATGTACCACTTAAACATATTTTCATAGATGATACAAAAATGTCCCCACATCACTTAATCACATAATACTGGACACTACTAGTTGCAGGACATATTTGTGTCCAGATATTGTTATGCATGCTGAGTAATAAAGGAGCAAACGTAAATATACTGGACCTCAGTAGAAACATCAAAGGCTACATCATCATCTGTTTTATTAGAATTTGTATTTTTTCTTTAATGCTAAAAAAAAAAAAAAAAAAGATTCTTGTTGTTGTTAAAACCTGCATTGTAAGTAATGGTCACTGAACCGATTGATCAATGGCTGCACTAAAATTCATATTAAAATTTCTCTTTTATGATTAAACAAAGTATTTTGGACATCTATCCTCAACATCAAGCTAGGGATGAGCAAAATATAAATCAAAATTTTAACTTAAGGGTCCTGCTTCTGCACCCTGTTTCTGTATGTCCAGCTAATGTCCCGAGTAGAGTTTAATATAATATGGAGACATATAACTTTATAATGCTGTCTATTAATTATCACATTTCTAAAGAAGAAACATTTCTCTGTAGTATTGTTTGATTTAATAAAGGTAATACAACGTTTTGGTATGGGGTCATGAATTTGGTTCAAATGAACATAATGGAAGCATGTGGGATCCTACAATATTCAGTGATCGTTGTCGCGGTTGAAATCGAGTCCAAATTATAAAATTGTAAATAATAAACTATTTATGTTGTATAGCTCCCTCTCAAGGTCAATATAGCAATTAAGCTATAAAACAATGTTTCTTGACTGAAATTGACCGATAAGCTATTTCCGTTTGGAAATTATATATCACAACTGCATGTTCTGAGATGTTCATGGTCGCAGCTACCATTGTACAGGGCTATTTGAAATTCATCAAGCAGAAGTGTTTCAGGAGCTAAATTTTCTAGTGCTTATGAAACATTCACAGGGGCATCCAAATATATCAAAATTGTAGAGAATCACTATCCACCCAATTTTCAAAATTTCCCAAAACTTTGTATTACCTTTAAAGGGATCGTTTAACAATGTTAAATCTGAGATACACGTTCCTACATGTTACCAGTGTCTGTGATATGGTGTAATATTGAAGCCCTAACTGCATGCACAACTACATATACCGTAACATTTTCTTTGGAAAGACCCATTAATTTCAAAAAATTGTTCATAATTACAGACGTCCATAATTCTGAGTAACATTTAGTATTGTGGGTAGGGTCAGTTGTCAAAGCTCAGTATGGCAGATTCAAAACCCTTAGCAACATTAGGTAAGCTAAGAAAAGCCACTTTTCACACTTTTGGATGGCATAGATCAACACCCCCGTGCCATTTATCAGCGTACCACCCAAACTTGAGGTTGTATGGATCAGACTACAGCCACACTGATTACCCCGCACTGTATCATCTATCTTTGTGGCGTTGGGTATATTACCCCCCGAATCATCCAGATAGTAGCATTCTGCATTCAACACTCGATTAACTCTACGGATGAGAATTTTGCGAGATATCAATTAAGACACAGGAATAATCATACTTGAGATGTTAACCGATTAGATTTGACGCAACTTATCAATAGTCATAGACTGAAACAAGTTGTTAACAAGGCAACACAAAAAGATGCCATTTTGGATAAGATCACCAACTTACACCTGCACTACTCCCCTGTTCAACTAATATTGCATTTAGGACGTAGTGACCACAATGGAGTAATATGGCATCCAAAAGCCAACCAAGTAAGACACAGAAATCAAACTTGTCGCAAAACCATCAAACTAATGCGAGATTTGGACGTAAGATGCTTTGGTGACTGGATCGTCCATCATGACTGGTCTTCAGTATATAATGCGAATGGAGCAAACGCAAAGTGTGAAGCTTTCTACAGTGATCTCAACTCAGTGAACAACCTTTATTTCCCTTCCAAGTGAATTAAGGTACATCGTAAAGATAAGCCATGGGTCACATTAAAAGTCAAAGAGTTGATCCATGAAAGGAGCTCCCCACTTTGTGATGTCATCAATGAATTGTTGCTCGAAGGAGTAGTCCATATGCAGTGGAAGAAGTCAACTGTCTGTCCAGTCCCCAAGGAATCTCCACTAGCTATTGACAAACTTCGACCTATTGGTGGGTGTTCGGTGACATTGTCAAGGAATCGACAAGCAGCAGTTTGGCAACCGACAAGGTGTCTCCACTACCCACTACCTTGTTGACCTTGCACAGTAATGCAGACAAGCCACAGACTGTGTCAACTATGGTGATAACTGACTTCACCAAGGCATTTGATTTAGTGAACCACAACATTGCTGTTAGCAAGCTTCACCTAATGGGTGCCCGTCCAGCACTCCTCCCATGGATTTGCAGCTTTTTACACCAAAGGGTACAGGTGACGAGATACCACGGTGTTCTGTCAACATCCTTGATGCCTAGTGGAGGTATGCCACAGGGTAAATCCAGCAAAGTGCAAAGTGATGCAAGTATTGTTTTCATGAGCGGCCATCCCCTTTCCACGCATTGAGCTGTGTAACAATGTTCTTGAAGAAGTCAAGGAGTTGAAATTGCTTGGGGTTATTATCAAGGCTAACCTCTGGTGGAATAGTCATGTGAATGAAATCATCAAGAAAGCGTTGTGGAAATTTTTATTTGATTAGTAGAATCTTAAGATCAAGCTCATCAAGCAGGGGCTTTGGCTTTAACTGCTTCACAGGATCTAGCTCAATGAAATCTACTATCACCATACGCTTTCCATCACTCACAATGACTATGCATATTGAGCGCAACAAACCGGGCATACATAATCAATACCTTCCCCTGGTGCCTCACTGATTGAGACACAGTACAGATGCAACCAGCGACCACAAACATCGCACTGCACCCATTTAGGTCGGGTGCTGGTAGGTGGTTTCTTTGAAAGGGCCATCAGACACCCAACCATGTCACAGGTTTTCCGCTGGTCAGGTGGGGGCACAGCGTTGGTGGTCAGTTTATTCTGGACATAAACCCTCATGTCTTTGGCATATTTCCCAACGCTTCGAGGATCAATCCCTCTTGTAATGGCAAGAGCATTCTGCAGCAAAATAAATTGAAAAAAAGAATAAGAAACTAAATGGAACTTCGACTGCACGCAGTCGAAAATGATGCCTCCATCATAGAGCAATTTTACACACCAAAACAGAAGAATTTTTTCAAATTCAATTTCAATTGTAATCCATTAACAGGTTCTCAGAATATCGTGATTACAAGCAATTTCTCATATACATATATGACCCTTTGATCTTTGACCTCATGACCCTAAAATCTACTCAGTTCATTGGCTCTGCAAGATGTCCTGAGTTAAATAGTAATCCATCTGTCAGTTCTAATGAGAATGCGTTCACAAGCTATTTTTGCGTACATAATGAGCCCATGACCTTTGACCTTATGAGCCAAGAATCTACTCAGTTCATTGGCTCTGCAAGATACATAAATGATCTAAGTTTGGCAGGAATCCATCAATCAGTTCTTGTGATAACGCGATCACAAGCTATTTTTGCATATATAATGAGCCATGTGACCTTTGACCTTCTGACCCCAAAAACGCGATCACGTGCTGGTTTTGCATACATAATGTGCGCTGTGGCCTTTGACCTTTGACCTCGTGACCCCAAAATCTAATCAGTTCATTGGCTCTGCAAGTAACATACATGACCTAAGTTTGGCAGCAATCCATCAATCGGTTCTTGAGATAACGCGATCACGAGCTGTTTTTGCATACATAATGAGCCCTGTGACCTTTGACCTTTGACCTTGTGACCCCCAAAATCTAATCAGTTCATCGGCTCTGCAAGATACATACATGACCAAAGTTTGGCAGGAATCCATCAATCGGTTCTTCAGATAACGCGATCATGAGAAAAGGACGTACGTAAGTACGTACGGAAGGACGGACAACCCAAAAACATAATGCCTCTGGCTACTTCGTAATGGAGGCATAAAAATTGACTGCATTCCCTTACATGTACCTTTGGTGGTCTTAACAGATCCATAGGTGAAAATCTCAGGTTCCGGCCCTGGGCCGACAGCATTGACAGCTTGGACGCCGACCTCATACTGACCCTCCTCTCGGCTACTTGGGATGGTGAATGTGTACTGGAACATTTGTATTGCTGCTTCCTGCCAGGTGTCCGTCCCCAGAGGGCGCCAGAGAACCTTGTAGGAAAAGACAGGTGCTCCATGTTCTTCTGGTCGGAGGGGCTGGAATAGGATGGAAATTTAGACTGGGTTTATCAACTCCTCAGCAGCACTTCTTGTTCTTTGACACGTAAATGAATGACTCCACAGAGGTCCTATGTGTGAGTGTGTGTTATAAGATAGACAAATGTGAATTGCAATTTTAAAAAATCCCAGTGGTCAAACACCTTGACCAGGGTCCTCCACTTTATCCTTCTTTGCAATGCATTTATATGAAAAATTGTTCCTTTCAACATACTATTATTAACGAAAGAGAAATAAAGATCAATTAGTATAATTATATGAAAAATAGGCATCTATGTTCTACTTTATGTTCAAATAATCTTCAATTCAAATGCATGTATGCTTGTTAGAGTGGATATACTATTAACTATAAAACAAAAACTTGAATCTTGAGAAATAGAATAAATCTAGTGCATACCTTCCAGTGGACCACAACCTGTCCATTCTCTATAGAGAAGCTGACATTCTTTGGGTTGCTGATTGGTCTGTCTGGAGGAGTGAAATACTGACCATTGGTCATCTTGGGCTCTGACCTCCCAACCCCATTGACCGCTGTGACCCTGAACCTGTAGGTCATGTAGGGTGCTAGATTGACCCTTGCTTGGGTCTCATTGGAAGGAACGCTGGCTAGAAGAGTCCAGTCACCCCGAGAGTAAGCCGTCTGTGCTTCCACGTCAAATTGAGAGATGTGATCATCATCGCCCTCCATTGACCAGGACAGCTGGACATCGAGGGGTGAGGAGAGCGAGGTCATGGTTACTTCTGAAGGTGGATTAGGCAGTCTGTCTCCTATAAATGTCAAATGATACAATGAAGTCAGTAGAGATCAATACCATCCAGTTACATCAATAATACATGTACATTGAACTTTTCAGTTTTATCCAATAACTGTGTATTGGCTAGGAAGACTATTTTAAGGGTTACCGAAAGTTTTTTTTTCCTTTTCTTTTTGTCCTTGTGAACTGACATAACTGTAAAGCAGTCTTGAATCAATTAGCAATGTCAAATCCTCCAAAGATTAAAGGTACTATGTCCCATTTGCAGGCCAAAAAAATGAAAAAGTTAAATTCCAACTGCATTTGAAAGATAATACTAATTTAGAACTTCCCTAAAAAAGGTGGGGCTTGAAAATGTCTTCAAGTGGGAAAATAACAACTATTAGTTGTCAAATCGACTTTAGGGCTATGGAGCCCAAAAGTAATAGTCTTGATATTCAGACAATTGTACCGAATGGTCATACGTTTTATGCTGCGCAAAGATTCAATCACTTTAATCTTGGCCATCACAAGAAGTGGGTTATTGATGTAGACAAATGCTCATGTACCCTTTACAACTCTTTTCATGTATGTTGTTACCAAAGAAGAAAAAAAGCCAGTCGGTCACTCAATAGTGTCTGACAGTGAAGTCTAACAAGTGAACGGGTTTCCTTGCATAATTTGAATATGAGGACACTACTAACGTTTAAATTTCACAGATAGGACATACATGACATATTCATAATTCCTGCAAAGTTCTACAGCATTTGAGGTTGGCTACAAAAGGGACATAGTACCTTTAAAACTTACTCACATGCCCATGAAATAAATCAAATTACAATTACAGTTCAAAGAGCTGTGACACACATATCTGTCTCCTCAACCTAGAAAATAGTCATATCCTGATGTATTGGGATAAGGTGTATCTATGTTTATAATCAAAGGTATTGCCCTATATACATAATTTTATAAAGATAATTTCAAACACCTTTTCTTTTAAATATCCATCTCCCAAATATGTGAAGAACCGTCTGTATCAAGGTGTATCTGTCTTGTAATCCAGTGTTTACAAGTATGAAAGTGCATGTGCAGCTAATGGAGTAATAAAAGAGTACTTCATAAAACTCCCTGTATGGACCTTCATAGCTTTATGTACCAAATCAGCAACTGCTAAATCTAACTTCAAAGTACACAGATATAACGTTTTCTATGAAACTCAGTAACTCACCAACTGTTGTTGCTTGGGTTGTAGTGGTCTGCGTTGTTGTAGGTATAGTGGTAGGTACAGGGGTGGTTGTGGTAGGTGAAGGTGTGGTTGTTGTAGCTGGTCTTGGTGTTGGATCCTCCCCAACACACTTACCCTGAAATTTAATATTTATTCATAAAGTTTTTAAATTTCTCTTTGTATATACTTAGCAACTGAGTGGTGCACAAGAGAAATGGAGGTGAAAACAAGAGTCTAAAATGAGTGGCATATCCTCATGTCAAGCATTGCTAAAACAAAGATATTTTATTAACTTGGATTTGAAAGTTTCATAAGATGTTCTCAACTCTAATCCAAATTTGTTCCATAGAAAGATAACAATTTTATCATTCAATCATTACAAAGAAAACATGAGAGAGAGGGAGAGAGAGAGAGAGAGAGAGAGAGAAAGATAGAAAGACAGGGAGAGAGAAAGGATGAGAGAGAGATAAAGAGAGACGGAGACAGAAAAAAGAGAGAGAAAAGAAGAGGGAGAAAAAGAGCAAGACAGAGAGATACACACAAGAACACAAAGAAAGAGGAAAAAGGAGAGAAAGAGAGAGAGGAATGAAAGTAAACCGATTTGCATGCTCTCACCCGATTGCATACACCATTCCTTCCACACGTCATCCCATTATTGTCTGGTCGAGGGACAGTACTATTATCTTCTTGGCTTAGAAATGGTGAACAGATACCATCTTGTACACAGCAATGTACACATGTATTAGAATCTGTTGTGTGGAAAGGAAACATTATAAGATCAAACATGTATTGTGAAGGAGTCATCGGTGCTTACTATTAAGAACTGCTGACTGGTAACTGAATTGACAATATATTTCTTTAATCCTTGTAATGTTGAGGTGACTGTATGTTAAATTCAATTCTGGAAACTGAGTTAACTGAAACTTTAGAAGAATAATGACAAGGATCATATTAAACTAGATGGAACTTCGACTGCGCGCAGTCGAAAATGATGCCTCCGTCATGGAGCAATTTTACAAACCAAAACAGAAGAAATTTTTCAAATCAATTTCAATTGTAATCCATTATATACATATATGACCCTTTGATCTTTGACCTCATGACCCTAAAATCTACTCAGTTCATTGGCTCTGCAAGATGTCCTGAGTTAAATAGTAATCCATCTGTCAGTTCTAATGAGAATGCGTTCACAAGCTATTTTTGCATACATAATGAGCCCATGACCTTTGACCTTTGACCTCATGACCCAAGAATCTACTCAGTTCATTGGCTCTGCAAGATACATACATGATCTAAGTTTGGCAGGAGTCCATCAATCTGTTCTAATGATAATGCAATTGCAAGCTATTTTTGCATACATAAGGAGCCGCATGACCTTTGACCTTGACCTCATGACCCCAAAATCTAATCAGTTCATCGGCTCTGCAAGTAACATACATGACCTAAGTTTGGCAGGAATCCATCAATCGGTTCTTGAGATAACGCGATCACAAGCTGTTTTTGCATACATAATGAGCCCTGTGACCTTTGACCTTTCATCTCGTGACCCCAAGATCTAATCAGTTCATCCGCTCTGCAAGATACATACATGACCAAAGTTTGGCAGGAATCCATCAATCGGTTCTTGAGATAACGCGATCACGAGCTGTTTTTGCATACATAATGAGCCCTGTGACCTTTGACCTTTGACCTTGTGACCCCAAAATCTAATCAGTTCATCGGCTCTGCAAGATACATAAATGACTAAAGTTTGGCAGGAATCCATTAATCGGTTCTTCAGATAACGCGATCACGAGAACGGGACGTACGGACGGACGGACGTACGTACGGACGTACGTACGGACGTACAGACGTACGGACGGACGGACAACCCGAAAACATAATGCCTCCGGCTACTTCGTAACGGAGGCATAAAAATTGAATTCACGTTCAATGGTAATCCATTGACAGGTTCTCAGAATATTGTGATTACAAGCAATTTCTCATATACATATATGACCCTTTGATCTTTGACCTCATGACCATAAAATCTACTCAGTTCATTGGCTCTGCAAGATGTTCTGAGTTAAATAGTAATCCATCTGTCAGTTCTAATGAGAATGCGTTCACAAGCTATTTTTGCATACATAATGGGCCCATGACCTTTGACCTTTGACCTTATGAACCAAGAATCTACTCAGTTCATTGGCTCTGCAAGTAACAAACATGACCTAATTTTGGCATGAATCCATCAATCGGTTCTTGAGATAACGCGATCACAATAAAAGATTGAGAGGACTCCCTACCAACCAATCCCAACACATCCATCAACTGCATAAAGAAGTTCAAGTGAGTAATCTTTTATTAGAATAAATGCAGTATATACAATAATGTTTTCTCTTTAGGCAAGGACCGACATATGGATAATGCAATTGCAAGCTATTTTTGCATACATAATGGGCCCATGACCTTTGACCTTTGACCTTATGAACCAAGAATCTACTCAGTTCATTGGCTCTGCAAGTAACAAACATGACCTAATTTTGGCATGAATCCATCAATCGGTTCTTGAGATAACGCGATCACAAGCTGTTTTTGCATTCATAATGTGCGCTGTGGCCTTTGACCTTTGACCTACGTGCTCCAAAATCTAATCAGATTGTCTTCCTATGGTGATACACACTATCATTAAGTTTGAAGTTTAAATCTCCAGTGGTTCTTGAGATATTATGATAACAATCTCAATGTATGGAATTTCATAAGTTGACCTCTGTGACCCTTGACCTTTGACCTACGTGCTCCAAAATCTAATCAGATCGTCTTCCTATGGTGATACATACTATCCTTAAGTTTGAAGTTTTTACATCTCCAGTGGTTCTTGAGATATCATGATAACAATCTCAATGTATGGAATTTCATAAGTTGACCTCTATGACCCTTGACCTTTGACCTACGTGCTCCAAAATGTAATCAGATTGTTTTCCTATAGTGATACACACTATCACTAAGTTTGAAGTTTAAATCTCCAGTGGTTCTTGAGATATCATGATAACAATCTCAATGTATGGAATTTCATAAGTTGACCTCTGTGACCCTTGACCTTTGACATACGTGCTCCAAAATCTAATCAGATCGTCTTCCTATGGTGATACATACTATCCTTAAGTTTGAAGTTTAAATCTCAAATGGTTCTTGAGATATCGCGCTAACAAACTCAATACAAGGAATTTCATAAGTTGACCTCTGTGACCTGTGACCTTTGACCTACGTACTCCAAAATCTAATCAGATCGTCTTCCTATGGTGATAAATACTATTCCCGAGTCTTAAGTTTAAATCTTAAATGGTTCTTGAGATATTGTGATAACGGTCAAACGGGACGGACGGACGGACGTACATGTACGGACGGACGTACGGACGGACAACCCGAAAACATGATGCCTCCGGCACCACCTTCGGTGGCGGAGGCATAAAAATGAAAGAGGCACTTGTAAAGAAAAGTCCTGCTCATATGTATTGTGCTGTGTCATAAGAAACCGATATATCAAGCCAATTACAATTTACGTCATCATATCTGAACAAGCCTTTATAGTTCTTGAGGAGCCTACATCCAAGTCCACTCACTGAATCTCAGGCTTCCGAGTCCAAGACTGCTCAGACCTCCTCCTAGGCTACCGAGCCCTCCGAGTCCTTGGGTAAGACTGCTTCCTCCACCGTACCCTCCAAGATCTGAGAGACCGATGCTGCCACCTCCTCCTCCTCCACCACCACGGCCCATGTCTCCTCCTCGACCCATGTCTCCACCTCGGCCCATGTCTCCACCTCCCCCTCCTCCTCTACCCAAGTCTACTCCTCCTCCTCCTCCACCTCCTCCTCCGGCCAAGGACTCGATGCTGGGTCCAATACCGCTCAGACCACCTGTTCATAACATTTCAAAGGGTTTAGAGCAGGGAAAAACAGGGGCTCGGGACGAATCAGCCCCCAAAAGTCTTAAAAGAGATCTTCAACAATCGGTCAAATAATGAGAAAACTAGATGGAACTTTGACTGCGCGCAGTCAAAAATGATGCCTCCGCCATAGAGCAATTTTACAAACCAAAACAGAAACAATTTTTAAATTCAAGTTTGATTGTAATCCATCTGTGGGTTTTAATGATAATGCATGCACAAGCTATTTTTGGCATACATAATGAGCCATGTGACCTTTGACCTTCGACCTGGTGACCCCAAAATCTAATCAGTTCATTGGCTCTGCAAGATACATACATGACTTGAGTTTGATAGTAATCTGTCTATTTGATCTCATGATAATGCGATCACAAGCTATTTTTGGATACATAAAGACCCCTGTGACCTTTGACCTGGTGACCCCAAAATCGAATCATTTCATTGGCTCTGCGAGATACATACATGACCTGAGTTTGGCAGGAATCCATCAATCGGTTCTTTGAGATAATGCGATCAAAGCTATTTTGCATACATAATGAGCCCTGTGACCTTTGACCTTCGACCTTGTGACCCCAAAATCTAATCAGTTCATTGGCTCTGCAAGATACACCCATGACTTAAGTTTGGCAGGAATCCATCAATCAGTTCTTGAGATAACGCGATCACGAGCCATTTTCGCATACATAATGAGCCCTGTGACCTTTGACCTTGGATCTCGTGACTCCAAAATCTAATCAGTTTATTGGCTCTGTGAGATACATACATGACTCAAGTTTGGCAGGAATCCATAAATCGGTTCTTGAGATAACGCGATCACGAGCCATTTTCGCATACATAATGAGCCCTGTGACCTTTGACCTTGGATCTCGTGACCCCAAAATCTAATCAGTTCATTGGCTCTGTGAGATACATACATGACCCAAGTTTGGCGGGAATCAACCAATCGGTTCTTGAGATAACACGATCACGAGAACGGGACGTACGGACGGACGTACGGACGGACGTACGGACGGACGTACGGACGGACGGACAACCCGAAAACATAATGCCTCCGGCTACTTTGTAGCGGAGGCATAAAAAAAGAAGAGAGTTATCAAAGGTGGAAGAACTGAATATTAGGTCTGAAATTTATCAGGATACCTGTCCCTACATATTTCACAACAGTATAGAGTAACTAAGGGTGGAAGGACTAAAAACAAAGTCCAAAACTGTTTATGAAACATGCAAATCATATATTTTCAATGGGAAAAAGGACAATATTTATGTAATCTCTGATTTGTTGTAAATTTCTTTTTGTAATGCATTGAACAGTAATGACCCAATACCGTGGTCTCTCCCCTACATCTACTGCAAATGTAATTAACACTGACATAGTTGTCTCTCATAATCTCATGAATCCATCCATACGTACTTGGGAGAGGAGGTGGTCTAGGGGCTGGTTCCTTTCCCCCTCCGCCCGTTCTGACCTTCTCCTTGTCCATCCTCACAGCCATGCGGCGATCATACAAGGTCTGACCTTTAAACATACAGATAGCATTGACCGCGGCCAGGATGGTCTCAAATTGAACCCTAGCCATCCCCCTGCTCTTCCCCTTCTCCTCCATGATCTTCACCCTCGACACAGGGCCAGCCATCTTGAAGACATCCTTGAGTTTCCTCCAGGAGACGTCGTAGGGGAGGTTCGCCACAAAGACAGTGTCGCACAGGTTGTTGGGGTCCAGGTTTAGTTGGGTCAGCAGCTGAGGGGTGAGCACGTTCCTTGCCTTATCCTCGGCCTCACGCTGCCTGAAGTATTTCTCACTATGACGACCCTCAGAGTCCTGTATCAGATTAATAAAAGGGTTCACATTTTATAAACTAAGTTGCTCTATGACAGCCTGAGTTACCAACACACCACGCACACGTAGAATCACCGTGCACACATACACATCTAGTCACATACTGTAAAACCAGAGACTGTTGCGAATTGGAGCTGATGGCCTTTAACTAAAAATCCTTAAATTAAATATCATCATGGTTGTAATTTAAAAATCCCAGTCAAGTTTAGGAGAGGCCTTCTTCTGGGCATGAATATATAAGAATCTGACATTTTTCCCGTTCTTCTTCTTGCATCAATATTTACAATGCATATTGTATGAAAGTTTGAGTACCTTCTGTAAAAGCAAAACAAACAAAAACAACCTTGCCTGCTGTAAAAACACAACTTAAAAATCCCTTTTGTCCCTTCATTGCCTAAGATGCACTATGTTCTATCAGGCTTCATACCAACCTCCTTCACGACCAGTTTTCTGTTGTGGACTTCAAAGCGATCCATCTCAGTGAGGGCTTTCTTGGCGTCATCTTTGCTCTTGAATTCAACAAACCTGATTTTGGAGAAAATAAAATAAAGTGAAATCACTGAACCCTTTCACAATCTTTCAGGCAAATGCCTTATCGCTTTGTTCGTGTTTTAGAATATATCATTCAACCTTAGACAAAATCTACTCGTTAATCTGGGCAATGTATTCTAAGGTATGTGTTTCTAGGCAATAGCATGAAAAGTGAAAAGTCACTTTCATCTACCTACATGTTGTTCAACTACAGTAACTTAAATAAGTTGCATTCACCAGCAAAGTATCTTGATATCAACATTATCAGCTGCCACATATAATATTTAGATGGCAATGAAATCTAAAAGAAGAACAAAAATGAAAATAGTAAACTCAACATTAAAATGTGAAAAACATATCACTGAATTGCAGAATCATATGGAAGGTTTGCATTGTGTACATAATGTGTCCTCAGAATTTTTAGCCCATTTAATCCAAGGAACTCTCCAAATTTGACCAGCATGCAATATCAGTTGCTTTTCAATTATAAATACAATGTTAACTAATGAAATGAAATGGAATTTGCTACTTACGCACAGCCCTGATGAGACGAAGAGTGACATCAATGTAGAAGCAGAGGGAGAGATAGGGAGGGAGAGAAAGGAGAGAGAGTGCTTTATAATTCTTATGTTTAATTATTAAAATGATAATACTGCCTTACAATTAGAATAGTGTAAAAAATATACTCCAGGACATTTGTCAAAAACTGCTCTGTGCTTTACCACTTGTTTTTCTCTATCCAAGAGATAACCTAAGCCCGAGTCGAACATTGAACCTATGGTTCAACGACCGCATTCATCAAAACCGTTATTACCATGCAGTTTGTTACAGAACTGATCCTAGTCAATTTGGAAAATAAAACATGATGTATCAAGAAGATACATGGTATGATTCATGTTTTGCTACATGAAATTCAAACATCTCTTACTCAAAATATGAAGTTATAACTTGCACACTATATATCTGGACCTTCATAGAAACTCTTTTGCAAGTTAACTCACCTTTGATGTTCCATCAGTGTTAGCGAATAATTCTACATAGCCAACATCTCCAACTGAAAAAAAAAAGAAGTAAAATGCCAGTTTTGAAATAGAGAAAATTAAAGAAAATAAGAAATATCCAAGTAATATGTTTTAGGAAACTTGCTTGTCATGTGTTGCATACCTTAGCGTTCCCAAATCTTATTTTGAGGGTTGTAACATCTAAATGCTAGATAAAAGAATGTGTTGATTCTAACAGCGTGGACTCAGGGAAAACTAGATGGAACTTCAACTGCGCGCAGTCGGAAATGATGCCTCCGCCATAGGGTGATTTTACAAACCAAAACAGATACAATTTTTAAAATTTAAGTTTGATTGTAATCCATTAACAGGTTCTCAGAATATCGTGATTACAAGCTATTTTTCATATACATGTATGACCCTTTGATCTTTGACCTCATGGCCCAAAAATCCAACCAGTTCATTGGCTCATCAAGATACATACATGTATGTGTACAAAGTTTGATGGTAATCTGTCAATGGGTTTTTGAGATGTGTAAGGCTTAAGGAAAAAAATACACAGGGGCGAACAAAAAATAAAATTGTTATAAAATTGCCTTTGCTGTGTTTATCACATTTATTAGTTAGACCAATGCATACATAATGCTCTTTTAATTTGACGGATAATGTTTGTCTTCAGTATAGGACAGGATGTTTTTAATCATGTCTTACAATATGTTTGAGAAATATAAATATAAAACTAAAATGAGAACAAATAAATACAAGACAAAAAAGCCCCTGTCAGCCCTAAAATAGCCCCTGTGGACATTTGTTCTCTCAATTAAAAATAGCTCTTATGAAAGAAAGGTATTTGGAAGTTGGGTAGGCTGATAAATTGATACATTTTCAAATATAATATTGGTGGTGTTAAAAAAAGACTGCATGGAAAGATCAAGTGAAGTAATTGTATTCCCCATTTATTTTACATTTGAGAGGGTAAGTGCCTAACCCTTTCCTTCTCACCTCCCATATCATATTCTGACTCACTGGATCAATGACACTGGTTGCAGATACCAACACATTATTACATGAGATATGACTTATAAATACATACGTTAAATACTATACTAAGAATAGTAATTTAAAAATCTTTACATTCTGTATTTAAATAGAGAGTTTTAATGTACAGTCTGAAGTACTATGAAAAAGTCATTTATCTGTTGAGATTTGTCAAACCTGTGTTCATATTGTAAATAAACCTGACAAAGTCCTGGGGTGGTATCCTAAAGTTGATCTTAGGAGTTGATCTCAAGACCAACTTTATAGACCTCTCTATAAGAAGTAAGATCGGCAAAATTGGTATTCTCTATGTTGATCTTAGGCCATTGAATTTTTTTTTTAGGGCCGCATCTTATTTTGAATATTTTGTTTAAATATTTTTTTTCTTCTTCAATGAATAAAAACATGAAAATCATACTGTTAAAATGATCAACTTTTGATTAGAAATAAAGAAAACAAAAATTCTGGCAGCCATCTTGGAAAATAGCCCGAATGTCAGGTAGTATATTCGCAATATTTGCACCTCCTTCCTATTTTTGAAAAAGGCAGGACGCTAAACTTTTTTTTTTAAATGGCCTTAGGACGATCTTAGCATGAATAATAAATACTGGTAATTAATCTGTGCCATGAAGATGTAATCTAACCAACTTGGTGCGTGGCTTTGGCTACTCGAGTTTGATTGTTCACTATTAAAGTGTGCGTTATCTTGTCTTACGCGCAAGCGTTTGTGTATTATTTTGATGGCTAAGACAGGGTACAGTAGTCTTAAAGGGATCATTTAACAATGTTAAATCTGAGATGCACAGCCTTCCATGTTATCAGTGTCTGTGATGTGGTTGACGCCCTAAAAAAATTGCGCTTCAAAATGATCAAGAAGTGCCTCAAAAAATTTAAAATCTTTGAGTGACCGGTTTTACCATACTCGTTTTCCCTAATAGAGGTCACTGTGACAGGTGGCTATCTCATTAACTCAGCTTTCAATTAATATAACAATCATGGGGGACCAACAGTCACCGATTGGGGCACTTTTTTTATATAGAGGGAGCAAGTAGTTACAAGTAGTACAGTGTGGCTTTAAGTTTAGGAGCATGTTGATCCTAAATGTGGTTACAGAATACGACTTATCTTAGGACAGGTAATTTACATAAATGTGCATACACTAAAGATCAACTTTTTGGAGTTGATCTTATCTTGAAAAGTTGTAGATATTAAGATCAAGTTTAAGACTTGCTCTTAATTGAAATTTTTCCTTACAGAATGTCACCCCTGAAGGCTATGAAGATTAAGAAATCAACTCAATTTTGAGGGATCATACAAAGTGGTGCATTTAAGTAACGTAAATTTAATCATGGAAGAAACCCAAATGGCTGATCCTTGTAGCATTTTTCTCAGTAAAAGATTTCCCACCCATTAAAACTAGTTGTTTTGTCACTATGTTATGGGAGTTTACCATTGTATTCAGAGACGCCAAGTTCAAAGATTGGCAATGTGTGACATTTTAATTTTTCGGCGCACGAGCGCGTGTGCGAGGGTATAACACACGTATAAGGTATAGCCTTTTTTCTAAATCTAGCGCGTGCGCCGTGCGTGAGAGCATTTCCAGACCCTCCAAATGCGTGATGTCACGCCTAATGCGTGACACCTGGTAGCTCTGTTGTATTTTTCTGGGCCACCCTGTATATTGAAGGTTAACATCATGTTGCCATGTCCACATTGTGAATTTTGCTAATACACTCACATTGTTTAATAAAAGGTTTAGAATTATATGTGAATCAAAATGATTTTAAAACTGAAATAATACTTTTTATTGCAATCCTAATATAGATAACTAAATAGAAAGATGAAAGAAAAAAGGGCAAAGGTGAGAAACAGAAAAGCATGCAGTCTTAACATACATGTTAAAGGGATAGTTGAGTTTTGGTATAGAGGGCGCTACACAATTTTTTTTTTTTGTGGAGAAAAAAGAAAGATGAAAGAAAAAAGGGCAAAGGTGAGAAACAGAAAAGCATGCAGTCTTAACATACATGTTAAAGGGATAGTTGAGTTTTGGTATAGAGGGCGCTACACAATTTTTTTTTTTGTGGAGAAAATAGAAAGATGAAAGAAAAAAGGGGAAAGGTGAGAAACAGAAAAGCATGCAGTCTTAACATACATGTTAAAGGGATAGTTGAGTTTTGGTATAGAGGGCGCTACACAATTATTTTTTTTGTGGAGAAAATGAAAAACTGAGTGTCAAATTTGAAAGAGCATACAATTTAAATGACAATATCATTTTTGTTTGGTCAAAATCAGTTCAGAGACGGCTGAAATATCCATAAATATATCCATTTTTTATACTTGTGGGGCCTCGAAAATATTAAATAATTCTTAACTAGCCGATGCTTTTAAGCAGTTGCTGATGATCTCTCTATTTAATCATTATTTTAACAAAACATAACATGCTCAATTGTATTATCAAAATTGGATGAAACCAATGACTTTTTAGAGAACTCTCCCATGTGGTTTAACTGCTCTTTTTAATTTTTAACAGGCTTATTACTAAGTCCTTTGTAATTTTTTGTATACCTCTTGAGCATGGTGCAGTTATTAACTATTAGTTTTTAATGGTGCAGGTTTTGTTACTAAAATTCAGTTTGACCAAAACTGTACTCTCTATACCAAACCCAACTATCCCTTTAACACATAGTACATGCCCAGGGCACATGTCTAGGGGATGCATGAGCTGTAGTTTTGATTGGCTAAAGCTTTGCACCAGAATCTTGTGCAGACAAAGAAGCACCTGTGCCTGTCTAATATACATATACTTTGCATATAGGAGGGAAAAATAAAGAAATTTCATTGGCTAAGAGTTTTGTCCCAGGATCTATCTATTTGAATATGATGTTTGATTGGCTTTCAGATTTGCTGCAGGATCCACAGACAAGGAAGAAGTTAACCAAATCTGCGCATGTCTGATAGGCTTGTGATTTGCATATTAGGAGGGAAATATGAGGGATCTTTTATTTGCATGATAGATCTGATTTGCTATTTAAGATCCACAAAGAACCAATAGCCTCAGCTTCTTTGATAAGTTTATGTTTTGCATATGCTTTGCATATGAGGAGGGAAAAAAAAATGATTTAACTGGCTAAGAGTTTTTGCTTTTGGAGCCACCCATTTGCATCTAAGATTTGATTGGCCATACATTATTGTCTTAGGATCCACAAACAAAGGTAGACATAAAATGTCTGATAAGTTCCTTATTTGCATGTGTAAGTTTATTGGTCCGTTATGGCACTTGGAAATTTGATTGGCTATGGACGAACTTCTAATTAGTATATTTAGTGCCCAGGATCCTTCCAATTAGTATATATAGAGGCTAATTTTACAGTCAGTTATCAATTTTTGAGAGATCAACATCAGAACATCCTAGCATCAGAGAATCTAACAGAACATCCTAGCATCCAAGCATCTGAGAATCCAACAAAACATTCTAACATCCGAGCATCTGAGAAGCCAACAGAACATCCTAGCATCCGAGCATCCGAGCATCTGAGAAGCCAACACACTTGGTTAGTATAGTCCTGTGAATATGACCTGTACGAAGAATTCTGGGCTAGTACGTGCCGAAGCAAGTGGCTGAAGTCCAACAGTCCTAATAGGGCGTACGAATACAGAATTCCGGTCATACACAATTGAAATAAAAGACACGGTGCCTAGTATAGGAGTATGGTGGTGCGACCGAGCATAGGCTCAACACAAGTAAGTCGCCAATGCTCCCTACAGAACGGCACTAGGACAGGACCTAACAATATGGTAGGGACTAGGGTTAACATAGGGTTAACATAGGGAAAGCATCTAAGTTCATTGCATACAGCATGTACCAGGAGTTAAATAGATCTCTTTGCATTTTTTTTCATTTCAATATCTCAAGAAGCATTTCATGGATCCTATTCACATTGAAATTGATAGCCAACAAGCATAAACTACTAAAGTCATTGGTTGGTATGGTTTGATAAATTTATATTTACTCACACTAAATGATATATCAAGTTTATCAATCTCCAAACAAATTGGAGAACTAGTGTGCTTATAAATCGAAAACTGACTTTGAATCTGATCAACTGTTATTATTGCCAAATACCATGGAAATCTGAAATATCTATAGTGATCTACAGTTGGCCAACACTAGATATAAACGGCTACTATGCATGCACTTGCCTCTTATAGGTACATGGTGTCATACAGTTGTATCTATTCTGACTGGTTCAAGAATTCTATAAGGTGTACACATTTATTTTACTCTTTTTTTTTTTTACTATAACTTTCCCCTGAACTAGTATTCAAATTTAGTGTGAATTGTGAAGAAAAACAACAACAAGTATATATAGTTTTTGTTTCAATGTGAATGGAATCGATGAAAAACTTTTTTAGCCGTTGAAAATGAAAAGTGAAAAGAATTCTATTGACTGGTGAGTCACCCGTGCCCAGAGAACCCATGCCAGATGCAATGAGCTTGTGCAACACACATAAGTCTAATAAAACATTTGTACAAATAAACTTAATCATACAAATAATCTGAAACAAATGAATCCCACAAACTAGGGCTATTCTAAGCTTGTTAAATTGTTTGAAAAGTAATATAAACTGTCTAGGGGGCAAGTCCCCCCAAATAGTTAGAAGTAGTAAATATTCCTTTTGCAAGCCTTGAGTTAAAAAAACATTCTATAAATCAGAGAGCAATGGACTGTAAAGCTGCATGGAAAAACTAATTAACTGCTCTTATTAAAGATAAAGTTGAGTTCTGGTCATGCGATTGCATTGTGAAAGAAACAGTGTTGAATCTATCATAAAAAGTTGATCATGTAGCATATAAGATTGGTGTGTACTGCTAGTTTCTGGAGTCATCAAAATGATTAGAAATTTGGCCCAGTCTTGGTAACTTAACAAGCACTGTACACAGAAAGATGTATATGGGACTACACAAACATGTGGCATTAAAATTGGGCCTCATCTTAAAGTTGCTCAACTTGTCATCTTTAGAATATTAAGGCATTTGAAGAGCCATGCTTTTCAGGGAAGATTTTTTTTCTTTGATGTTCTTTTAGATTTGCATTTACAATGACAATGCTAACAAATTATTTTTCACCTCTCCCCAGAACTCGACCTTTTCTTTAAAGTGACTAGGTAGCATTGTTGAAGGTTGATGAAAAAAATGTAATTTTTGCATGAAATGTTATTTATTATATTCTACTGTACTAACCCTCTAACATGCAAAAAATCCTGGGGAAAAAAAATCAATTTGTATCATTAATAATGTCCTGTTTTTACTCAAACTTTCAGATTATCTTTAAAGTACAAGTCCTTCCAAAAATAACTTACTTTTAATATAGGAGTAAAATGTGACAAACCATCGAAAAAAGTTTGAGCAAAATCAGATAACTAATAAGAAAGTTATGAATTTTTGAAAAAGTATGTAAAACTATGGAACAATGGAAATCACTACACAAATTGCCAATTTGGTTATCAGTTTGTGAAGTCATGTCCTCACTATTTATTAATTGCTTTATGTAGTTTAATCTCATTCATTTTCCTTTTTATCCCCCAAAACTTGATTTCCCCATGTTATATGATTTATATCATATTGCGTGCATGACATTTCACACAATCTTTTATGAACTTTGAATAATTAATACTATTTTCGTTATTGATTTTTATTTAAATAGTTGATCAAAAGTCATATTTTTCATGATTTAACTAGAAAAAAATTAGTCTTTATTAGTGCATCCACACACAAACATATTACTATCAATCCAACTTGGATGCTGGAGTGAAGAAATAAGATTCTTAGGGGGAAAAGGGAAATTTATATTATCAATATAAAGATAATAATTAGTGGATAGTGAGGACATGACGTCACAGACTTATGAGTGCGTTGCCAATTTATCTAGTGAATTTCAAAGTTTGTCATGTCATTTAAAATTCAAAACTTTCTTATTAGTTATCAGATTTTGCTCAAACTTTTTAAGATTGGTTTGTCTGATTTTGTTGCTTCTATTGAAAGTAATTTATTTTTGGAGTGGACTTGCCCTTTAATTGTACATCTAGCATTGATTCATCTGAACAATGTTACCAAGTCCCTTTATGTCTTGCTTTTTGTAATGTTTGTTCAGAAACATTGCATTATAAAAAAAAGCCAACCACCCTATGCTATTTTCCCACTGTAATAGAAAGTATATTTTCATCCTTTTTTAGGAGACATGGATCTTACACTAACAGAAATCATGACCGGCTCATTATGTATCACAGGCCAGTGTTACAGGATCATGTTTGGAGAAGGATCAACAAAAGCATCCCTGGAGGACATCCAAAAACGCGCCTCTAGAATCCAAAGGGCAGCAGAAAAAGTGGAATGCCAAATGGCCGGCATTAGGGAGAAAAACACAGAGCTGGCAAAGCAAAACTATGAACTGAAGAAGGCCAACAAAGAGTTGAAAGGGAAGCTAGAAGAAACAACAGAGAATCTGACAGCATCGCAAAAAAGTTTCTCTGAGCTCTTTGAGATGGGAGATGACTCTGATACAGAAGAACCAGACTCTAAAAAAAGAAAAACAGATGGGAACTCCAACCCGCAGGCAGGCAGCTCTCAGGAGTTGTAATATTATTTTGAATGTCCTGTAAGCATTACATATTCCTTTGTTTTGTAGCAGATGCTACCAGTCCTTATGATTTGTTTTTTAAATTATCAGAGGATATACATGTAGATAATCATAACTTGGAAAAGAAAACCCTTCCTAAAAGCTCCTTTCATTTCTTTGATCACTGAAAAGTTATGTCATTGTAGGATGTACTGTAAACATTTACTTACACATTGCTTTTTATTCTGTAGCAAGATGCTACCTGTCCTTATGATTGAATTTGTAATTATCACTTTACCGTTTAATTCAGTATTCAAATCGTGTTCATGTGATTAAATGTCAACTTGCCAGGCAGGTAAAAAATGAGCATTAACTACAATGATATTATCATTTTTTTGTTTAGCATCAACCATCAACTAATTGGTATTGTAGTTGATA
Organism: Strongylocentrotus droebachiensis; assembly: GCA_035222895.1. NCBI lineage: Eukaryota > Metazoa > Echinodermata > Echinoidea > Camarodonta > Strongylocentrotidae > Strongylocentrotus > Strongylocentrotus droebachiensis. Next base: position 44,920 of record JAVYIG010013243.1, read on the forward strand.
TTCAATGGAAAGTTATTGTGTAGGTTTTTTTTATTTTGTAGTGACATTTCATGCTAGTTTTAAATACAGAGAACCTGCCCTTATCATTGAATTTTATATTATCAGGGGACAATATATGTATGGCTTTTTTTTGCACTTTAAAAATAGAATTCATTTTTGTTGAACCACAATTTGTCCATACACTATTACAATACGTTATTTACAGGAAAACTAGTGAATTATATAGTAGGAATAAGGTTGCATGGGGTAGAAGAAACTTTAGCTTGGAGATTATTCAAATACTTTTAGAAATGCACATTGTTACGTGGTGTAAATGATCACTCCCAGTCAAAGTTTCATTTATAAGTACTCCCAAAAATTTGGACTTAGTTTTCTTCTCAAGTAGCATATCACCAATTTTAATCGGTGTTTCTGTATTATGAGAATGATGTTTAAAATACATTGGACTTAAACCAGTTTGATACTTTGTTAATTTTATAATTCAAAGTATTGTTTACAAAATTAAGGTCTTTATGAGAATAAAAGATATTTGTGTCATCGGCATGAATAAACAAGTTTTGTATTCAAATTGAATAAAATGATCACTGCTAATGTTATCACAATTTGCCAGTGGCAGGAAAACAAATGAGCACTAGCTGACTATCATTATTGTCAATATTTATAATTGTTGTTTGATTTAAGTGTAATATTTTATCACTGAAAAAATATGCAAATGTAATTGTAATTAATTGTAAGAACAAGAAGGTTAAATGCAAATTTTGAAAGAACGATATTGAAGGTAACATTTTAGTTATAAACCTTAAAGTGATTATTGACAAGTGCAAAAAGTGACAAATGGGTGATAGATGAAATATTGTTGTGTGAAAATTTCAATTTAAATGGATGGATATGGCTGAGTAATGAGCATGGTTACAACTATCCAGTGGATAGTTTAAAGCCTATCTGCACAAGTTTGACCAGGAGGGATTAGACCTTCCTGCATGGTCACTGACAGGTGGTGTATCTCATTAAATCAGTTCTCAATTAACATAAGAAAAGAGGACAATGGGGGCTTTGGTTTTGTTTGCTATAGAGAGGGCACAAGTAACTGTAAGTAATGCAGTGGGGCTTTTTAAATGGAAGGGAAATTCTTAAAACAAAACCTGTCCCATGCTTTTATTGTTCATACAAAAACATCAAGGGATAAGGGAACCAGGAGAACTAATTGGATTTTGAGGATTAGGACAATATGTTACTATATCCCTTTAAATAGTTAACATGCATTCGTAGCCATGGCGCATACTGATATATTGTATAATTGCATACTATGACCATGTATATTGTGTAAGCTCTATGCAAATTATGGTGATGTGGCTGAAAGCGAAATTCCAAAGAATAATATTTAAGGTTATATATTTCTTGTAAACAGCCCTTTGGCCCTATACATAAGTGAACATTGCACATTGCATAATATGATCATCAATTGTATACTTTGTTAACTCTAGATGCAATATACACTACACACCTTCTACAACGTGTATGTTCATCGTTTTTTTTCATGTACTGGTATATCAATACTTTTTATTCTGTGTTTATGTGCTATGTTAATAAAAAAAATATATGTAAAAAAAAAAAAAAAAACATGGCACCGATTTAGATTACACACAGCAGAACTGTCCATTTATATAACTTCAAAGGGTGCTTGCCTTACAAATAGTATTAACCATAAGTAATTATGGAACATCGCACAAGGCTGGTTTTGCAAAAAACGCTATATAATTATGAACAAAAGTAAAATCCTAATGTGGCCCGAACAGGTTTTTGACGTATTTCTGCTGTGTTTAGTCTAAATACATGATCCGCGTCCTCGCCGTGGTGCCGGTAACATATTGCTTTCACATCATTCTGCACATGAATACAAAAGAATGCCGCGCTTATAAGTTACAACCCCCCCCTTCCCCCTCTCATCTCACCCACCTCCTATTAAAAATATATTAATTAAAGCGGTACTTTTTGCGCATATCAAAAAGCAATATGGCTAAAGGATCATGACACTGTGTACCCATTAGGGTCCACAGTGTAGTACTGTACTGTAGTACTGTAGTCTAAACATGTTTTAGCATTGTCTTTATCAAGGTGTTGTCAATAAGATCTGCTGAGATTTCTTAAAATATATAGAGTAAATGTACTAATTAACTGCAATCATATTTTCAATTGCTAATTTTATGCAGCTGGAAGTCGATAGTAATAATAACACGTCATTTTAAATTTATATTGAGAAAAATGATACTTACAATGCCAACTCTTAGTATTTCACTATAATTAAAGACACCTTGTCAAAATGATCCAGTTATTAAAGAATATAATTTGTTTGTTTACATGGATAGCACTGATCTTCTTGAAGAAATGTAAGACCTGCATTAAATACTTATTTAAGAAATAAGAGTCGACATGGGGCCTAACTTTTCGATCCTAGCAGAAAGAAAGAAAAGGTGATAAAAGACAAAGCAACAACAAAAAGCCAAACACCCTATGCTATTTTCCACGGTAATAGAAAGTATGTTTCCTTTACGAGACATGGATCTTGCCCTCACAGAAATCATGATGAGCTCATTATGTATCATTGGCCAGTGTTACAGGATCATATCAAGTGGAACGCCAAAGACACTTTAGGACTTTCAACAGAAAAATGGCAGAGGGTAGTCCTTAAGGAGAAAAACACAGAGCTGGCAAAGCAGAACTATAAACTAAAGAAGGCCAACAGAGAGCTGAAAGGGAGACAGGAAGAAACAAAGGAGAATCTGTCAGCATCTCAAAGAAATTTCTCAAAAGCTAAAGCTCTTCCAGTTGGGAGAGAATGGTACCGGTAGTCCTAAGGGAGAAAAACACAGAGCTGGCAAAGCAGAACTATATGAACTAAAAGTGCCTGCTGAAAGGGAGACTGAAAGAAACGAAGGAGAAGCTGACAGCATCTCAAAGAAGTTTCTCTAAAGCTATAAGCTCCTCCAGTTTGGGAAGGACAGCTCTCAAACAGATGAACAACAAAAAAGCATCACTTGAGGACAGTCAAAAACATGCCACAAAAATCGTCAGGTCAGCAAAAAAAGTGGGAATGGCAGATGCTATCCTTAGGGAGAAAAACACAGACCTGGCAAAGCAGAACAATGAACTAAAAAGTGCCTGCTGAAAGGGAGACTGAAAGAAACGAAGGAGAATCTGACAGCATCTCGAAGAAGTTTCTCTAAAGCTACATGTATAAGCTCCTCCAGTTTGGGAAGGACAGCTCTGATACAGATGAACCAGACAACAACAAAAAAGCAAAACTGGCCAGTGTTACAGGATCATGTTTGGTGTAACATCAACGAAAGTGTCACTTGAGGACATTAAAAACCCTGCTACAATTGGCAAGTCGACAGATAAAGTGGGAATGGCAGATGGCAGAGTTGAAAGGGAGACTAGAAGAAACAACAGAGAATCTGACAGCATCTCAAAAAAGTTTCTCTGAGCTCTTCGAGATGGGAGATGACTCTGATACAGAAGAACCAGACACTAAAAAAGAATGAAAACCAGATGAGAACTCCAATCC
>JAVYIG010013244.1:0-48480 GCA_035222895.1 Strongylocentrotus droebachiensis
GATATATGCCCCTGTTAATTTTTAAAAGTGCCCTCTCTCCTTTCCACCTCTGATATGTGCCCCTTTTATTTTGACACATACCTTTTTTCCCAGACAAGTTCCCAGTTTCCTTTGCAATAAGTGTCTATTTTCCATTCTTATAAGTGCCCTTTTTAATCTCTAGTAAGTGCCTCTTTTCGGATATGAGAAGCGCCCCTTTTTATTTTTGTTAAGCGCCTCCTTCACCTCTGATAATTGCCCTATTCAAATCTTAGAGGTGCCCCTTTTACTTTGACAATTGCCCCTTTTCCTTTGTAAGAAGTGCCCCTTTCCCTTTTAATAACTACCTATTTTTTAACTCGGATAAGCGCACCTTATATTTTCACATTTGCCCCCTTTCCTTTCTAATAAGTGCCCCTTTTCCGTATGATAAGTGCCCCCATTTAACAAAGAGCCCTTCGCCTTTTCATAAAAGCCCCCTTTCACCTCCAATAAATGCCCCTATCAAAATCTGATCGGTGCTCCTTTTCTTTCAACAAATGCACACTTGCCTTTATTATTAGTGCCCCTTTTTCATTCTCATAAGTGCCTCTTTCATATATGGTGTTTGCCCCTTTTCAGGTGCGATAAGTGCCCCTTTTCACCTCTGATAATTAACCTTTTTTAACAATGATACGTGACCCTTTCCCTTTCCTATGAGGAACCTACCCCTTTTTCATAAATGCCCCCTATCAAAATCTGATGGTTGCCTCTTTTCCGTCGACAAATGCCCAATTTCCATTCTCATAAGTGCCTTTTCATCCCTGGTGAGTGCCCCATATTCACCTCTGATAATAACCCTTTGTACTTTGACACGTGCTCCTTTTATTTTCTAATAAGTGTCTTATCCCTTCGATAAGTGTCCCCCTTTCCTCTCATCTTTAAACGTGCCCCTAATTTCAAGCGACTAAGAGCAATATCTCCTAAAGCTCGCTCGCTACGCTCGCTCACATGTATAGATGTTATAATTATGTTACTTATCAAAGGTCTTTTCAGTTTGCTGTTATGAAAATGTGCTTATTTATAACCCGATGAGGGTTGGTTTTTTCCTCTTTAAAAGATGTAGTTTTCGCACTGTGACCTCACAAATCTTATATTTTTCCTCGCTCGCAAATGATTTTTTCGACCATCACACCCAACTGCAAGGTATGATGCTTTAAAAAGCAATATCTTATACGATGTATAAAGAGAAACAAATATTGAAATCATCCCTGATAATGTAATCAAATTTTAGGGGTATATACCAATGTCAAAAAATTGTTTATTTTCGCTTTGAGATTTCCCTTTGTAGGTGCCCTTTTTTCCCAGAAAGTTCCCTTTTTGTTGGTGCCCCCCCCCCCACTTTAGAAGTCGCTCCGCCGCCTCTGTGCTTAAGCAATATTTTATACGATGTATAAAGAGAAATAAATATTGAAATTATCCCTGATAATGTAATCAAATTATAGGGGTATGTACCAATGTCTAAAAAATGTATATATTCCCTTTGGGATTTCCCTTTGGAAGTGCCTTTTTTTCTCTCCAGAAAGTGCCCTTTTTGTTGGTGCCCCCCCCCCCCACTTTGAAAGTCGCTCCGCCGCCTCTACATATGATAGTGGTCTGTCATAAAAGGGTAAAGGTTAGAAGTGGAAAGCATAACTTTTAATGTAAGAATTCAACAAAAAAAGCAGTAACGTAACTGCCTAAACGTTTGGTGGGCGAAGAAGCAAACAATTTTGAGGACATGATTGTATGAACACAGTTACACAGCAATCAATTAGTGTAAAGGTTGGACCATGGGAGGGGGCAAAATTTACTCGTCTGACAAATTTGTCCGAGGCCTGCCACGTTCAGTAGTATATTTTTGTTAAAAATCCTTTGCAACCCTAAATTGGGTAAAAAAAGGTACTCCCTCTTTTTCAAATTAAACTTCTGAGCTGTTCATATTTTATTTTGATCATATTTCCTGTAACTATTGATCAGCATGACAATGTTAAATTACACATTTATTTTAAATAGCATTCAATTTAAATACAGTTGTCTCTTTTTGACTTATAGGTGGATACTCGTCACAAGACACCCCAACTCAGTGTGAGTATACATGATCAAGTACCGAAAATAGTTAAAGTGTGAAATGCTGTTATATTCTTGAAGCAGTATGGAACTAAGAGATCTAATGATAGCAATCGTACTGGAACAAATTCAGATGTCAAGTCGAATATTAAAGAGCCAGGAGTGAGGCCAACATTTCCCAAAACATCAAAGTATACATGTGTGATACTATCTATGTTGACAAATAACAAATCTAATGTTTCAAAATGTGTTCATGAAATTGAGATTGTTCAAAAACCTGTTTAAAAATTGGTTGAAATACTTGGGGGAAGATGTGAATAGCTTAAAAACAAGGCCTACAGTAAGGAAAGAGACATGGTTGGCATGCTTAAAGCCTATCTGCACTAGTTTGGCCAGGAGAGGATATACCTGCATGCGTGGTCACACTGACAGGTGGTCATCTCATCAAATCAGCTCCTAAATAACATAAGAAAAAAGGGATCATCAGGGACCAACGGTCACCGCTTAGGCATTGTTTGCTATATAAAGTGCGCAAGTAGCTTCAAGTAGTGCAGTCCCCCTTTAATATGTCTCTGGTCATAATATGTTGAGTGTGTGCATGTGTGCATGTGCATACGTGTCTTTCATAGGTGTCGCAATATATATACCATTGTAAAGACGAAATGTATGGACTTAAATTAAAAGACTCTCTTTATGATTCTTTATGTCATGATATTTTTTCTTGATTTGACTGTTTTGTTGGATCAACCTTTAACCGAACCTGTTTCTTCTTCACATAATGCAGCTTCAGTTACAGATGAGGTGCACCCTGAAAACAAGCAGACACAAGAAGAGGATTTCAGGTGCGGTAAATATTTCATGATATTCGATCGCACGGTGATGTGTAAAATCAAGACTGGTCGGTTCCATGACACATGCTCCGCCGACGATTGCTCCGCCGACATTTACTCCGCAAAACGCGACAATTGCTCCGCGACATTTGCTCCGCGACATTTGCTCCGACGTCAAATGCTCCGCCGACAGGTGCTCCGCCGACAGTTGCTCCGCCGACAATTGCTCCGCCGACAGATGCTCCGCCGACAATTGCTCCGCCGACAATTGCTCCGCCGACAATTGCTCCGCCGTCAATTGCTCCACAAAACGCGACAATTGCTCCGCCGACATTTGCTCCGCCGACATTTGCTCCGCCTGAAGCGACACTTGCTCCGCCGACATTTGCTCCGCCGACATTTGCTCCGCCGACAATTGCTCCGCCGACAATTGCTCCGCCTGAAGCGACACTTGCTCCGCCGACATTTGCTCCGCCGACATTTGCTCCGCCGACAATTGCTCCGCCGACAATTGCTCCGCCTGGAGCGACAATTGCTCCGGTGACATTTGCTCCGCCGACAATTGCTCCGACGACATTTGCTCCGCCGACAATTGCTCCGCCGACAATTGCTCCGTCGACAATTGCTCCGCCGACAATTGCTCCGCCGACAATTGCTCCGGTGACATTTGCTCCGCCGACAATTGCTCCGACGACATTTGCTCCGCAGGAAGCGACACTTGCTCCGGTGACATTTGCTCCGACGACATTTGCTCCGCCCAAAAAGTGTCCCATTAAATACAAATGCTACTAGTACTACGACAAATGCTTCGCCGACAATATTTTTTTTTCACGGGTTGTTTTTGTTTCTTTTTTTTTCTTCATTTTCTGAATGCATTTCATGAAATTATGTAAATGAAATGAAATGAATGAATGTTGATGATGTGGGAGGAAAAAGCAGTTGCCTAAAAGTCATTTCGAATATACTGAAATAACTTTCCATCTATCACTGTACGTCCCACATAATGTACACTAAACACTCATTACATGTCATGGGAAGTTTTTTTTTTTTAAAGTAGAGCAGCAAGCCACATTCCCCAATACGCGCATACCTCCTAGTTAATTTCAAACAGCTCATCAATATGTAAGACCTGAAATTACCTCAATGAAAGAAGACTAATAACATGAGAGGAAAGAAAAGAGCAAAGAAGACAATCGTTTTTTGCTATTCCCCATAATGTTTGATTTAAAAAATAAAAAATAAAATTATAGCTCCTTACGCAAGTTCTCCGGCGAAAGAAAATTACTCCGCTCAAAATCTGTTTCATGTATTACTCATTAGCTGATCCAAAGCTCAAGGCTATCTCTCTCTCTCTCTCTTTCTCTCTCTCCCATGCTCCTCCTTTTCCTGTTTACACCGTTTTCTTGTCTTCTTTGCTCTTTTCTTTCCTCTCATGCTATTAGTCTTCTTTCATTTCCATCACTTCTTCTCTGCTCCCCCTCTCGAGTTCTATTTCTCTCGTGAAATTGAAACGTAAAGTAATACAATCATGTAGTACATTCTTGTGTAGAATAATATTTTCAATAATATCCAGTCCATTTTCTAAAGGTTTCTTTCCTTTAGTTAAGTGTAATGTAGCTTTAATATATATACATGTTAGTGTGTAAAACACTCCGTTTCATTCGAGTACTTTGTTTTCACTGAATAATTTAAGGGACTCACGTCTCACGAAGCCACCGGAAGAAGAGCAATTGGCTTATCATGAAGAACTAACATCAAACTGCAACAAAATGATTTGTATAAATGTGAATAAGCAGAAAGGCTGCCATCTCATTTTCCCGTCTGAATGGGTTCTCTTCCTTACGTATATCAGTGCCCTTATTTTCTAAACTTCCATGATGACCTAGTACATTGTATAATGCTTTACCTAGTAAGATGCATTGATCGAGGTAATTTCAGGTATTACATATTGATGAGCTCAGGCGCGGATCCAGGGGGGGGGGGCCGAGCGGGCCTTGCCCCCCCCCCCCCCCCCCCCCCGCAAAAAAAAAAAAAAAAAAAAAAAAAAAGAGAAGAAAGGAAAAGAAGGGAAAGGGAAAAAGGAGAAAAAGGGAAAGAAAGAAGAGGAAGAAGAAAAGAAAAGGGGTAGGAAGGAGATCGGGGGGCCGAAAGGGCCTTGCCTCCCAGGCTGTTAACCCCTCCCCCCCAAAAAAATATCAAAAAAATAAGAGAGAAGGAAGGAAAGATAAAGAAAAAAGGAAAAGAGGAGATACTGGCGTACTGATAGAGGGGGGGGGGGGGGCTTGGGGGAAATTAAATTCAAACGTGGTTTATTTCTAATTCCACAACGGTTGATAACAAATAATGCTGAAATGACATAATTTCCGAAATTTTTCCTCACTTTTTAGTAAATTATACGTTTGTATGTGTTTGCTGGAAAATGACAAATTCCTAAATTTACACCCAAGCAAAAAATATGATTCTTGAGATTCCTACATATCAGGGCCCGAGGTACGGCTGGGATCAAGAGCCTCGAACCCCCCCCCCCCCCCCCCCACTTTTCTTGAAAAAGTATATTGAAGAGAAATAAAATAGAATGAGAGCAAGAAAGTAAGAATAGTTAACTGCCAGTGTTAACAAAATAATGAGGCATCAAAATATGCTCATCTGACCATGATTAAATGCCTAAAACCCCTAAGCTTCCGGGGGCTTTGCCCCCTGGATTCCATCTAGGGCTCTACGGCGGGTCCTTATAGATGATCATCTGACGGTAATTTCTTATTCTCTTATCTGATAGTAATGTATTGCCTTAAACCCCTGAGCTTGCGGGGTCGGACAAGGTATCAAGATGTGTTTATCTGACTGCAGGCGCGTAGCCAGGGGCGGGGGGGGGGGGCGGCCCCCCAATCGGAAGAGGACGTACAGTGTAGGAAGAAAAAGGAGCAGACAAAGAACATCTTTGAAATTTAGACAAGGATTAAGAGTATAGAGAACGGTACAACGACTCGTCTTCTTTCTTTAATAGTTTAATAAAACGTCAAAGCTTCCGCGCTTCGCGCCGGAGGGGGAGGGGGGGGGGCTGAATTAAGACAAGGATTAAGGGTCGAGAACTGTACAACGAATTGTCTTCTTTATCTAATTATTTAATATATCGTAAAATTTTCCGCGCTTCGCGCAGGAGGGAAGGGGGGGGGGACTGATTTTAGACAAGGAATATTTTAGAGAACGGTGCAGCGAATCTTCTTCTTCTCTAATGATTAAACTTAGATTAAAGCTTCCGCGCTTCGCGCAGGAGGGGGGGGGAACTGAATTCAGACGAGGATTAAGAGTGGAGCACTTTACAACGAATCGTCCTCTTTCTCTAATAATTTAATAAATCGTAAAATTTTCCGCGCTTCGCGCGGATGGGGAAAAACTAAATTCACACGAGAATTATTTTCGAGAACGGTACAACGAATCGTCTTCTTTCTCTAATAATATAATGAAACGTCAAAGCTTGGGAGGGGGAAATCGCCCCCCCCCCCCGCATTACGTCACTGTTGGTCACCATTACGTACCAATATTTGGCTCGCATAATTTCAAATTTGGGCCCCCCCCCCCCCCCCCCCCTAAGAAATCCTAGATCCGCGCCTGGATGAGCTACTTGAAATTAACTAGGAGGTATGCGCGTATTGGGGAATGTGGCTTGCTGCTCTACTTTTTTTTAAAAACTTCCCACGACATGTAATGAGTGTTTAGTATACATTATATGGGACGTACAGTGATAGATGGAAAGTTATTTCAGTATATTCGAAATGACTTTTAGGTAACTCCTTTTTCCTCCCACTTCATCAACATTCATTCATTTCATTTCATCTACATTATTTCAAGAAATGCATTCAGAAAATGAAAATATTGTCGGCGAAGCATTTGTCGTAGTACTAGTAGCATTTGTAGTTTATGGGACACTTTTTGGGCGGAGCAAATGTCGTCGGAGCAAATGTCGGCGGATCAATTGTCGCTTCAGGCGGAGCAATTGTCGGCGGAGCAATTGTCGGCGGAGCAAATGTCGGTGGAGCAAATGTCGACGGAGCAAATGTCGGCGGAGCAATTGTCGCTTCAGGCGGAGCAATTGTCGGCGGAGCAATTGTCGGCGGAGCAAATGTCGGCGGAGCAAGTGTCGCTTCAGGCGGAGCAAATGTCGGCGGAGCAAATGTCGGCGGAGCAATTGTCGGCGGAGCAATTGTCGGCGGAGCAAATGTCGGCGGAGCAAGTGTCGCTTCAGGCGGAGCAATTGTCGGCGGAGCAATTGTCGGCGGAGCAAATGTCGGCGGAGCAAGTGTCGCCTCAGGCGGAGCAAATGTCGGCGGAGTAAATGTCGGCGGAGCAATTGTCGCGTTTTGCGGAGCAATTGACGGCGGAGCAATTGTCGGCGGAGCAATTGTCGGCGGAGCAATTGTCGGCGGAGCATCTGTCGGCGGAGCAATTGTCGGCGGAGCAACTGTCGGCGGAGCAACTGTCGGCGGAGCAACTGTCGGCGGAGCATTTGCCGTCGGAGCAAATGTCGCGGAGCAAATGTCGCGGAGCAATTGTCGCGTTTTGCGGAGTAAATGTCGGCGGAGCAATCGTCGGCGGAGCATGTGTCGGGTTACCGACTGGTCCGCTCGATTTTAAGGGAGTTTGAAAACATTTACAGAAATGTAGTACTGCTTCGAAACAAGATGGAATTAAGGGAGGCTAAACATGTTCGGCCTATTTTAAATGATAATTGAAACTTTAAATGATGTACTTCATATCATTTGTTTCTTCCTTAAATTACTTTTTGTCCTGTTGTTCGATAATTCTAGATATTCAACTAGATTAATGGCCAAAGACATCGAATATTAAAACCATGGACGCCCTTACCACAAACTAACCACAACGATATATGTTGCATTGAAGTGAAAATGAGACATAGACTTTGGTATTTCATCGCACCAAGATGATTGACATGAATATATATCATAAGACAATAATTCAAAGCAAACTGTCACTTCGTTTAGATTCACCAGATCTATTTAATATGAACTCTTTTATAGAGTACTGAAGTGTGATGTCATATGGTCCCCGTTGCCAAGGTTGCTGGTTCCAAACGATTTTGGACTTAAAGTAGATATTCATTGATTTTAAAAAATAACTTTATTTTCATTATTGCAAAGTTGAAACTTTGATTCGACAAGGTTATCAAAATTCAATGCTTGGAAACATTCGAAGTAATGATTATTATAAATTACAAAACGCTTAAATACAGCCCCGGCATAGCACCTGAAGAGCTCTCCGAACGCTGCTGAGATGTGTGAGATCACAGTATGGACATGATTTGCACAAGCAGACGATGTCCCATGACATCTCACACATTTTCAGTGCCTGTGTTTTCATCTTCTCTCGAGTTCTTTCTCTTATACCCCATTCACAGTGGCCTCAAACACCGCGACAGCAGCGGGACTGTCCCGCTGCTGTCGCGGTACGTGTTGTCTTCAGTGTGAAGGCTCGGACCCGTTATAAACTATCGCGGGATAACACCGCCTCGCGATAACGCCGCGACAAACTATCGCTAGGTTCGCCTAGCTACAGCAGCGGGACAGTCCCGCTGCTGTCGCGGTGTTTACTCAATGTGAAGGCTCTCCGCTATAACACCGCGACAAACACGTGTGATTTGTTTACTTACCTATCACTGACCTCTTTTCTCCAGCAATGGGGAACATAAAGTGAAATAGAAATAAAGTAACCAGTGGATTCAAATTGATTTTATTATTATGTAGATATTATAATTATCCAAATAAAAATATTTCACACTTCAAAAAATTAAAATATTCTGACTGGAAGCAATAAAAATGCTATTTTTTTAAAAAGTAATATGATCGAGGATACAAAAAGCAACTTGACATGTTTACCACACAGAACTGTAAAATACGTAGAACGCTCATCCCTATTCACAATGCACAGATCGACGTGTGGCCGTTATGCGCGCTGGGAGATACGCTCGAGTGCACACGCCGCCATTTTGCTGGGTCCGCGATCTTTTCAGCTATCAAAGCCCAGTCGAACATAATGCACATGATGACAGTTAAATGCTTTTCTGATATTCTTCTCAGGGCATTATGATTTCGTCTTAGCTGCACTTGAAATTTGAAGTCGGCTTTTTCATATATCAATTAATGGCATGCGTTATCTTATTATAATAAGTTGAATTTGGTTCTCTTTCATGCAAGGCCAACTAAACAAATTAACTTTTTAAAATCCCCTTTGAAGATAGGCCTACTATATAAACAGCTTCTTTTTAATATTATTTTTAGGGGGGGGGGGTATTGATGATGACAATTAAATGCTTTTCTGATATTCTTTTCAGGGCATTATGATTTCGTCTTAGCAGCACTTGAAAATTGAAGTCGGCTTTTTCATATATCAATTAATGGCATGCGTTATCTTATTATACAAGTTGAATTTGGTTCTCTTTCATGCAAGACCAACTAAACAAATTAACTTTTTAAAATCCCCTTTGAAGATAGGCCTACTATATAAACAGCTTCTTTTTAATATTATTTTTAGGGGGGGGGGTATTGATGATGACAATTAAATGCTTTTCTGATATTCTTTTCAGGGCATTATGATTTCGTCTTAGCAGCACTTGAAAATTGAAGTCGGCTTTTTCATATATCAAATAATGGCATGCGTTATCTTATTATACAAGTTGAATTTGGTTCTCTTTCATGCAAGACCAAGATAAAACAAACAAGTTGACTTTTTGTAATCCTCTTTCCAGATAGGCCTACTAAACAGCTTCTTTTTAATATTATTTTTAGGGGGGGGGGGTATTTATAGAGTTTACCGATACGAAATTATTCTCGTCCAGAGTGCCAAGACCCCTTCCACACACACATGCACGCATGTTATTCTTCAATAAACATAATATGCTAGCACATGTCCACTCAATCACCTTCATATATTTACATACAATGTACATCACAACAACAACAAAAGCATGTATAAAAAAAAACATAAGCAACAAAAAAAATATGCAAAGAAGAGAGAAGAAGGCAAACTACCTGGAATAAAATTTGATAGACATGATGTTATTGGTATCCACTAAGTTCTTATGTTTATTCTTTCAAAATGAATTTAAGTTCACAATATCAATAAACAACTATAATGTAAATATGGTAAAGCGTAACAAATGGCGAATCATTGGCAAGTAATAAATTAGTACAATTAGTCAATGCATATTTAGTACCACGAGTAATAAATTATGATTACGGTACTTGTTCTATAAACCCTATAACCTGAAAAATCGCTCACACATGCAGCAAACTCATTATAAACTTATGATCACAATATAACAATAATCTATCAGAATACTATTTTGAGCCAGGTTCAAGGATCTTTTTTCTTTGCATTCTGTTGGTTTTTAGATGCTGATCCACAAAGTATTTCTTCATAAAACAAAGCAAATTTGGCATATGCTTTATTGATATCATTTAATAAATAGATGAATATGATGATGGAATTGTAATAAAAATTCAGAACTCCCTTATCATTTCAATTACTATTGTTCCTCATCATCCATGGAATATTTGACAATCATTGTTATCTCACCCATGTGTAAAAAAAAAAAGGTCATCAGCACCCATCACTATACTGTTTTGTTTTAGGATCATCGTATATATAAATTTCTGCAACCATCTCTTCATAAAATTCAACAGGTAACTGTGGCATGAATTGGCACAACAAAGGCAAGTAAAGCATATTACCACTAAAACTCAACTTATACCGTTTCAGTCTACATACATGAGCAACCAATTAATTATCTGAATTTAGATTTCATTTACAAAATAAAAGAAAATGCTGCTGCAAACTTTTCTTTACACATATCAATTCAATTTTTCTGGGCGATTGAGACTTAACAGCAAATTAGAACTGGAAAGACTACGGTACTTGGCAGTTATCACATCGATATCAAATTTGATGAGATGAACAATAAAATTGACCTGGTACTGGCTACACTTCATTGGACATAATGCACTTTGAAGATAAACAAAAATGTAGTGAGAAAGTATACATCCTAAATAAAACAGATATGTCCTAATCATGACATTCAACAGTTTTCTTGAAAACGATATTGCATCACACTAAATTGAGCACACCTCACATCAATCTTCACTAGTAAATCTGTACAATATAACAAATATATAGAAATCTTAGGTTACATATATGTATGTAAATTATTATGGCAAAGGCAAGTTAAGTAAATTGCCACAGACTTAAACATCATTTCAGTGACGAAATTATGTAAACAACATGTATCAATAATAAAAAAAAACAATTGTACATTGTATGAAACATAGCATGAACTTCTTCTATGACAAAACAAAATGACACAAAAATGCCAGAATCAACACATTACAAGCATCCACTCATGCCAAAAACCTGAAGATTATAATACCTTACACATTGGACTAAATATTGAAAAAGTCACCACCAAAGAGTTGCGTTGTATCTTTAAATAAGACATTGTGATAAACAAACTGAAAAATATCACTGAGTTACTCTAGAACATTAATACAATGAATTCAACAAAAAGTACAAGTACTTATCATATCCCTCTATAACTGTATCCTCAACCTCAAGCTTGGTCCTGGAGATTTACATAATTCATGGATGAGAAAATATCTATTGAATGAGCTTGTGATTAGGATTGAAAATTCACTGTTCAATGGCATATGACAGTCAGTTCCTGTTATTGTTAACAGAGTTTGTATTTGTTGTTAAAAATTAAATTACAAATACAAACTAGGGGTCTATGTATGATCTTGTTCTGCACGACATCCCTTTCAAGGATTTTGGGGGACTGCATTCAGCATGAACACACTGACGTCTTCAAGCAGTTTGGGTCTGACCAGTGTATGCATTTGATATGCCGGCTCCTGCACTCTCCAGAGCGAAAGTTGGAGTCATCTTTCTGTTGCAGCTTGGATCGTGATTGAACAGACACCCATGAGAATGGAGCATAAATTGCCGTTGGATAGTCTAAAATGACAAGAGAGAGAAATAGAGAGATAGGAGAATGCAAACTTGCGATTATTTGGAGGACTTGCGTCGTTGCGATTAATCCAAATCAATTGATTAATCCAAATTCAAATTCACTAATATTAATAAATGTAAGACAGGGTCCTGGTCTAGTCTATAATATAGCCTAGATCTATAGGCTGTGCTGAAATAATCTTATTTTGTTTGTAACTGTCTGTGTGCGATTAACTTCATTTGTTGTTCCATTAAAATAAAACGTTAAAATGGATACATGGGACTACATATTACAAAAATCCAGGCTATCTTTAAACATCACTGATAGACTCATTAAACTCTAATAATTTATTACTGCATCGGTCTATAAAACTTACCTGTAGAAAGTATTTCCACATCCTTTCTACCGACGATTGGTGCAGTTAAATGCCGTACAAAACGGCATAGTGCTTGGTAAACAGTCACAAATTCAACGAATTCCAGCCCGTCTATGACTATGAGAAAAAGCGGCGAACACAACAGAGGACCCACAAAAATGGCGGACGTCACGTGATCACGTGCGAGCGCTGGCCACATTTTTCGCACCCCTATGTTTCTTCTACGTATTTAAGAGTTCTGTGGTTTACCATAGCTAAATCGAGCTAGCTACATGAGGAAGAGTGTGTAAAGTACAGCTAGCGCGCGCAATTTCAAGCAATCGAAAACCCCGCGCTGAAGTATTTCCGGTCATATCGGGGTCACTCGCGGGTCATGAGCCATGCATACACGTGTTTGTTACGGAGGTAATAAAAATCACCCGCTGCAGCGTGAATGGGTACATGATATTTATCCCGCTGCTGCAGCGGGATAACTTTTCTACTGTGAATGCATTTGTAGCGGTGTTATGGCGGTGTCGCCGCTCCGCTACAACGCCGCTACAAATTTCAAAACCACTGTGAATGGGGTATAACTTCACTACCGTCAGGCTAAATGTATAATCTATTGCCTCACTCTCAACTCCGCGCATGGCTTTATTTCGATGAAAAATGCAGCGATACGAAAATAAAGGAATCTGTCGCTTGCAAACAAAATAAGACGCCATTGTATATTCAGCTGCACACACCGGTGTATGTTCGGCGTTTCAAGAGGGAACAAATGCCGTCCTCAATATCATTCCGGGGGGTTTTCAATTTGAAAGTCTGGTTTCTTTGATTGTTAATTAACCCCTATCCTGTGTATTTACAAGGAAAAGATTTTAGTTAACAGAATCAGGTCATATCCCCTTTTGAATGGTTTGACATGCCATTACATTAATATACACTAAACTCATTATAATTTGACTAATAATAGCTTTGCAATTATGTTCATTCTCTATGGGATGTCGTCTGCTTGGGCAGTGTTGGTCCATATAGTGACGTCATTAAAACATCGTTATTTTTCCGGCGAATCTCTCGTAGATCCCAGCTTCTATGGTGGTTGTATTTGTATTTTTATAAATCACCCGATATGTAGTTGACCTAAAACTTGTACGATGGCCATCTGTTAGCTTACCAGTTTCTAGTGACACATTAGTTGAAGTATTTGTGATCTTCTTTGAATTTCACCTTTAACAATAGTGTTGTGATCACACTAGCCCCAAACACTGGATTTTCCCTGCTCCAGCTCATTGCTTGAATGATTTTGGAGTGAACCTCATGCAAAGGCTCTGTTGTTTACAACCAGTGAACTGGACGACGACCGAATATGATGTTAGCACTTCGGTCCTTTTTTTAATGTGTGATTAATTTTATTATTTTTCTTCTGAAAAAAGAAATGGTGCGCGATACAATCATAGGCATATAGCACCAATTAATCTTATTTTGCTCAGTAGGAAGTTTGACCTATCATTTCTTTCTCATCAATGTTTTTTCTTTCTTTTAGGGCCGTATGGGGCTTGGATTTCGAGAGAGAGTTGCTGTATTTGGTACAAGACGTTTCTCCGGTACACTACTACGCCTTGTGCAAGGCTCTATATGTCTCCGATAAAAAAAGTCAAATGATTTTAACACAAAACCTCTTCGATGTGTCCAATTCACTGTTTGAAGTCATATGCAGATGGAGAGTCAAGCAGAGGGATGGCACTAATTACAAGAGACTTCTAGCTGAAAAACTCAGGAGTGTACATTTAGATGAATTGGCAACAAAACTAGTAAAAGGCGAGTGCAGTTTATTTAGCGTGGCTGTCTGTCTTTCGTATATATATGTGTAGACCTACGCGTCGCCTGGGAAGGGGGGGGGGGCATGGGATCACTCCAAGTCAATAGGCATCCATGTAATTCAACAAGAATATCACTTGATCTGAGGCCTTATTCGCATGTGGATATGGGGAGGGGGGGGGGGGGGCTCGGTAAGGATGGGCATTTCCCTTTTCTCAATCCCTTCGTTAGTATACACATGTTGATTGTTAATATTACAAATTTGATTCTGACATTGCACATTTTTGCACAATATTCTAGTGTAATTAGTTTCAATCGTTTAAGTAGAACTTTGAAAAGAAGAAAATCATTTGGCCACATTTTCTTTCGAATTTCTATAAAACAGGTGTCTAAAATGTCATTTAGCTAATATGCCTCTTTTGAGATAGTAGCACTTCTTATCTTCTCCTCATTATTGAAATTTGGTTTAATAAGCTGTAAACACCAATGTTTTATAATGTCAGTCAAGCAGCGGGTTTTTTACGAAAATCTTTACCTTTTTACGAAAATCTCCATGATTTATAAGGTTCATTAAGAATTTTATAATTTTTCCTTTCTTAACTTAGAAATTCAGCTATATTTGTCCAGATTGGAAGCCATGCTTTTAGGGACAGAGGCGGGGGGGGGGGGGGATGGGGGCTTGGGACATGTGCACCCTGAAATATGGTAATGGTCTGTCATAAAAGGTTTCTGGTTAAAAATGGAAAAGCATATCCTTTTTATTGTAAGAATTCAACAAAGAAGCAATAACGTAATTTCCAAAACATTTTGTGGAGCAAAAATGCAAAAATTTTGAGGGAAATGACTGTATAAACACAGTTACACAGTAATCAATTAGTGTAAAGGTGGAACCATGGGAGGGGGAAAAATTTGCTCGTCTGACAAATTTGTTCGAGGCCTGCCACGTTCAGTAGTAGATTTTTATTTTACATTTGTGCCTCAAAATTGGGTATAAACAGGTACTCCCTCTTCTTAAAATTAAAACTTCTGAGCTGTACATTTGTATTTTTTAATTTGATCATATTTCCTGTAACAATTGATCAACATGAAAATGTTAAATTACATATATATTTCAAAAAGTATTCAATTTTGATACGGTTGTCTCATTTTTAACCTATAGGTGGATACTCGACACATGACACCCCGACTCAGTGTGAGTATACATGATCAAGTCCTGCAAATAGTTACAGCGTGAAATGCTGTTATATTTTGGAAACAGTATGAAACTAGGAGATCTAATGATAGCAATTATACATGAATAAATTCAGATGTCAAGTCGAATATTTAAGAGCCAGGAGTGAGGCCAATATTTCCCTAAACTTTAAAGCATACATGTGTATTAATAAAACCCCACGTTGACAATTAACATATACATTTTTAACGTTTCAAAATTTGTTCATGAAATTCAGATTGTTCAAAAACCTGTTTAACAATTGGATGAAATACTTGGGGGAAAAAACACAACATAAATTTAGTTTACTTCACGTAAATGCTAGAAGTTTAAGCAAGAATTTTGATTCTCTGCAAACTTTGTTGCAAACTTTGTTGCATACTCTTAATAATTTACCATTTTCTATTATTGGTGTCACTGAAACTTGGCTTCATAACACTTCGCCTAATTTATTTAACTTGCAAAATTACACATTACTCAGACTAGATCACGAAGAAATAAAAGGAGGGGGTGTCGCATTTTATCTCAATGAACATTTACAATTTAAAATCCGAAAAGAAATATCGTTAAAACAAAGTGAATCATTATTTTTATAAATCATTAACCCAAATAAAAATATATATAATCGTCGTATTAATCTATAGACCCCCTCATAGTCATACATATTTATTTTGTAAAGATCTTGATAAATGACTTCACACTCTTACAGGGAAAGGTAAACACTTATATTTAATAGGCGACTTAAACATTGATTTTTTTTTCTCATAGTAGCTACCATGATACACGTCTTCATATTACTTATTCTAATAGTTGTTATCCACATATAAATAAACCGACCAGAATTGACGGTCATTCTTCAACCCCTATAGGCAATATTTTTTCTAATATCTTTGATAAAAACATTACCAGTGGATTCATATATTCTGATATATCTGATCATTTGCAAATTTTAAAAATATGTAATAGTGAATTATAATGACAAAGTCAGCTAAATCAAACATGTACAGAAAAGAAACACCCCAAAATATTGAATCTTTCAAAAGTGATCAAGCAACAGAAGAATGGTTGGATGTCTTTAATGAATCAAATGCAGATATAGCATACGAACTTTTTAATACAAAATGTCAGATATATTACGACAAACATTTTCCTCTAGTGTCTGCGAACAAGAAAAATAAGCGTTGTAAAATGCCATGGATAACAAAAGCAATTCTACAATCGATACACACAAGGAATAAACTGTATAAGGCTTATCTAACGAACTCAACTATTCATAGCACAAACAAATATAAAATATACCGAAATAAATTAACTAAATCATTCGAAATTCTCGTAAAATTTACTATTCCGACAAACTTAATAAAGTGAAATCAAATATGAAATCTACTTGGAGGATTATTAAGGATTTGATTGAAAAAAAAAGAAGCCTAATGATAATTTTACATTAGATGATACAGTTGTAAAGTCTTAAGATGTAGCCAATACCATTAATTCCTATTTTGTAAACATAGGACCTAATTTAGCAAATGAAATGAATACACCGGGGGAAAATTTGATTACATTTCTTCCTGAACCTTCAAATTCAACACTGTTTTTTAATCCCACTGATCCTAATGAAATAACCGAAATAACAAAAAATCTAAAATTAAGTAAATCACAGGGTCACCTCAGAATTAGTGCTTTCCTTCTTAAACACGTCATACACTTTATCGCTTGTCCTTAACTTGCATTTTTAATCTATCAATTAATACCGGGAAATGTCCCGAGTCCTTGAAAATTGCTAAGGTAAATCCTGTTTTTAAAAGAGACAATCCTCACGAAATTAGTAATTACAGGTCTATTTCCATTCTTCCCAGCATATCCAAAATCTTAGAAAAAACTATTTGTGATAGGCTTTATAAGTTTTTAGATACTTTTCATTGCCTAAATCTAAATCAATATGGTTTTAGAAAAGGACATTCAACTGACCAAGCTTTAGTACAATTATATGATAAAATAACGAATGCTATGGCCAATAAAGAACATGTAACAGGGGTATTTATGGATTTATCAAAAGCCTTTGATACACTGGACCACCAAATTTTACTGAAAAAACTTTACTGTTATGGAATTCGTGGAGTTGCAATTTCATGGTTTGAGAGCTATTTATCTAACAGAAAACAGTATATAATGTATAATGATGTTTTGTCTAGTTTCCTGCCTACCAAATATGGAGTTCCTCAAGGATCAATTTTAGGCCTTTTGCTTTTTCTATTATATATTCATGATTTAACCAATACAACACCTTAATTATCATTTGTCCTATTTGCTGATGACACGAACATCCTAATTTAAACAATTTAGTAAATACAATTAATAATGAGTTACCAACATTATCTCTGTGGTTTCAATGCAATAAGTTATCCCTTAATATAAATAAAACAAATTTCATGTATCTCAAGCACGCAAATTCTCATGTCATTGACTGTCCTTACAACATAAATATACATAATGTCCCTCTCGATAAAATGAGAACATTAACATTTTTCGTTGTCATTATCGATGAAAATTTAAATTGGAATGAACACATGCGTCATATCAATACTTCTATTTCTAGGGATAATGGTTTATTATATAAAATGAAAAAAATAATCCCATGTTATATGCTTGTTATGCTTTATAATTCATTGATATTACCGTATATAACATATTGCAATTTAGTATGGGCCACCAGCGCCAAAACCAAAATCAACTCTATTTATTTATTGCAAAAGAAAGCCCTTTCTATATGTACTGGTTTATCATATCTATCTCACACAAGTCCAATATTTTGCAAACTGAAAACCCTAACAGTATTCGACATAAATTCGCTACAACGTTTACTGATCATGTTGAAGTATTTAAATAATATGCTACCTCTTTCATTTCAAAACTTGTACACAATGAATAAAGCTATTCACTCTTACCCTACCCGTAATTCCCCAAATTTTCATCGAGTAAACCCGAAATTACTAATGGCTCATAGCTCCATAAGACACCATGGTCCTGACCTATGGAACTCTCTCCCAGAATCTATTTAATCATGTAAAACGATGTTTTTATCAGAATACTCGAGGTAAAAAGTTCTGTGTCAACTCTTCATTCTTTATCATGTCATCTCTTCTTTCATTCGAATCATTATCATCATCGTCATCATCATCATCATCATCATTATCATCATCACCATCATTCTCATCTGCATTGTCAATATCAACATCATCAACATTTGTATTTTCAATTACCTATCCGTTTCTGCTTAATGAATGTGTATATATATGTCATGAGTTTTGTCTGGGGCTGTCGTATTATCAAGCAATCTGCTTACAATGACAGTACTTCTTCCGCAAATAATTGTATAATGTTTTATAATGTTTGAGGAAATTTACAGTTTATCATTTCGTTTTTGATATAACAATTTATATATGTATTTGCTTATTTATGATTCATTGTCAGAAAAATGCTTATTGTACTTTGTATTATTATTGTTATCGAAAAACTGTATACTTACATGAATGCAGAAGAAAATTAAATCAAATCAATTCAAATAGCTTAATAGCTATGCCTACAGTTAGGATAGAGACATGGTTGACATGCTTAATTTGTCTCTGGTCATAATATGTTGAGTGTATACATGTGTGCATGTGCATACGTGTTATTCAAATGTGTCGCAATATGTCTATCACTGTACAGATGAAATGAAGGGGCTATGGGAATTAAGACTCTCTTGATGATGTTTTATGTCATGATATTCTTTCTTGTTTTGACTGATTTATTGAATCAAACTTTAACCAATCATGTTTGTTCTTTACATTATGCAGCTTTAGTTGCTGATGAGGTGCATGGTGTAAACAAGCTCACACAAGAAGAGGTTATTAGGTACGGTAAACAGTTTTCATGAAATTCTATTGTATGGTGATGTGTAAAATCAAGACTGGTCCACTTGACTTTGATTCCTTAATGTAGTTTGAAAACATTTACACAAATTTAGTACTGCTTCGAAACAAGATGGAATTAAGGGAGGCTAAACATGAACGTACCTTAAAGTGATGTTCGGCCTATTTTAAATGATAATTGAAACTTTATAATTATGATGTACTTCATATCATTTGTTTCTTCCTCAAATTATTTTTGGTTCTGTTGTTCGATAATTCTAGCTATTCAAATAGACTAAATAGCCAAAGACATCGAATATTAAAGCCATGGACGGCCCTACCACATACTAACCGAAATGTTGCATTGAAGCGAAAAGGAGGCATATAGTTTGGTATAACAGCACCAAAATGATTACATAAACATATATCATAAGACAATAATTAAAAGCAATATGTCAGACCGATTAGATTCACTAGATCTATTTAATATGAACTCCTTTATAGAGTGCTGAGGTGTGATGTCATATACTGGCCCCCGTTGCCAAGGTTGCTGGTTACAAACGATTTTGGACTAAACAATGGTGTTGTAATCACACTAGCCCCAAACACTGGATTTGCCCTGCTCCAGCTCATTGC
This sequence comes from Strongylocentrotus droebachiensis, assembly GCA_035222895.1. Lineage (NCBI taxonomy): Eukaryota > Metazoa > Echinodermata > Echinoidea > Camarodonta > Strongylocentrotidae > Strongylocentrotus > Strongylocentrotus droebachiensis. The sequence continues at coordinate 19,823 of JAVYIG010013244.1, forward strand.
TTGAATGATTTTGCAGTGAACCTCATGCAAAGGCTTTGTTGTTTACAACCAGTTATGCTAGGAGTCCACTGGGCCAGCGCCAGTTGGTGCCAGTTCGCGCCAAAGATAATGTGATTGGCGCGTAGTGGCTCGCTGTGGCGCCGAATTAATGTCCGCTCGGCATGTGTCGCCAAGTGGAATAAACTGGGTGCCATATGGCATGCGCCAAATGCCACCCGGCTTGCTCCAAAAAGTTGCGCCAGTTTGCGCCAGTTCGCGCCATTACACGGCCATTTGATTCCAAAATTCACCCTGTTGGCGCCATTCGCGCCAATAGACGGCTACTTTGCGCCACTTGGTGATTAGTTTGTGCCAAAGGTCGCCAAATTGGTTTGAACTTGCAGCCGCTTGGCGTTACTTGCCGACTATATAAATACCGGCCATCGGCTACCTGGTTCAGACCCTCCCCAGCTGCTGTATGAACAACATCTCTACTAAATATTTACAATTTTGATAGGCGGCAAGTGGCGCCGAATGGCGGGCAACCAGGTGGCATTTGGCGCGAAGTAGTCACCAATCGGGTGCCGTTTGGCTCGCGCCACTGCACATTTGGCGCGCCACTTCGCGCCAAGTGGCGCCATGTGGCGCGAAATCTCATTGGCGCAACTTGGCGCGCGCCATTACATTCCAGTGGATTCCAATAGGCGGATTGTTTGCGCCAAAGGGCGATATGTTCGCGCCATTTGGTGCCACTTGGCGCTGATTGCTCGATGCAAGTGGCGCGACGAAAATTTCAAACATTTTGAAATTTTCTTGCCGCCACATTCAAATTTGGTGCCGTTACGGGCCACCACGAGCCAGTTGGGAGGCAGTTTGAGCCACTACACGCCACTAGGCACCTTATTGGCGACACTAGGCGCCACAGTAAATTGCATTGGCGCAAACTGGCACCAACTGGCGCTGGCCCAGTGGACTCCTAGCATAACTTGGACGACGACCAAATATGATGTTAGCACTTTGGTACTTCATTTGATGTGTTATGAAGTTCATTAATTTTGTTCAGACCAAATAACTGGTACGTGAAACAATCATATACGGCAAGGCATATAGCACCAATTAATCTTATTTTGCTCAGAAGGAAGTTTGACCTATCCTTTCTTTCTCATCAATTTTTCCGTTAGGGCTTGGTGGAGCTCGGATTTAGAGAAAGAGTTGCTGTCTTTGGTAAAAGACGTTTCTCCAGTACACTACTACGACTTGTGCAAGGCTCTAGATATCTCCGATAAACAAAGTGAAGTGATTTTAACAAAAAACCTCTTAGATGTGTCCAATTCACTGTATGAAGTAATCTACAGCTGGAGAGTCAAGCAGAGGGATGGCACTAATTACAAGAGATTTCTAGCCGAAAAATTCAGAACTGTACATTTAGATTCATTGGCAACAAAACTAGTAGAAGGTGAGTTCGCTGCGCAATTTATTTAAAGTGACTCGGTAACATTGTTCAAGGTTGATGAAAAAAATGTGTAATTTGGGTATGAAATGGTACTTATTATATTCCTTCTACTGTATCTACCCTCTAACAGGCAAAACATCCTGAGAAAATTCTGAACCCACAGGCCCGAATTCACAAAGGAGGTTTGTCGACAAACCGAGGTTTATGTGCGTCATACGACGCGTTTCGACGCGTTTTTACAAACCTTGGTTTGTAAAATTTAAAAGGAGGCTTGTCGAAACAAAAGGAGGTTTGTCGACAAACCTCCGTTGTGAATTCGGGCCACAAAGTTTTGTATGGTTTTCTTTTAAAGCGTCACTGTGCAACGCCCTCAAACAGTAACTAACAGTAAATTCTGCCTGCCATTTTTGAATTTTCTCAACCTTTTTTCCCTATGGAAAATAAGACATAAGACAGGCTTTTAAAAATTCTTCATCACTTAAATGTCTGAAATGTATACTGAGCCGATATATTGCTTTGTGACGATTTACATTCACCTAAAATGTAATTAAATTGGAATAATATAGTTGGGAGAATTAAGGAATCGATCAGATCAGTTTTTCCCAATTGTTATCTTTAATAATGGTCCGTTTTCACTCCAAATTTCAGATTATCTTTAATTGTACATCTAGCATTAAGCATTATTTTCTCCAAATGTTACCAAGTCCCTTTAACGCGACTGCCTGTCCTTGAAATATGTGTAGACCTATGTGACGCCTGGGGGAGGGGGGTGGGGTCACTCCAAGTCAATAGTCATCCATGTATTTCAACAAGAATATCACTGGATCTAACATCGAATTTGCATGTGGACATGGGGGGAAGGAGAGGTAATGATGGGTATTTCCCTTCCCTCCTCAAATCCCTTCTTTACGTATGTACGTGTAGATTTGATTTTGAAATGGCATATTTTACAAAATATTCTGATGTAATTAGTTACACTTTTATTCACTAAATCTTGTATTGGTAGAACTTTGAAAAGAAGTAAATAATTTAGCCACATATTCTTTCGAATTTCTATAACAATCGATGTCCTAGCTAGACTAGAATTCCTTCTTATCTTCTCCTCATTGTTGAAATTTGGCTTCATAAGCTGTAAATATCACTGTTTCGTAAGGTGAGCCATGCAGCAGGTAACCTTTAACGAAAATCTCGATGTTTTATAAGGTTTATCAATGATTTGATAATTTTTTATAAAATTTACCACGCGATAGTGCCTTTCTTAACTTAAAAATGCAGTTAATTTTTCCAGATTGGAACTCTTGTTTGTAGGGGATGGGAAAGGAGGAATGTGCTCCCTGAAATAACGTAATGGTCCGTCATAAAAGGTTACTGGTTAGAAATGGAAAAGAATAACTATTAATGTGAGAATTCAACAAAAAGCAGTAACGTTATTGTCTAAACATTTTGGGGGGCAAAAACAAAAGCAAGATTTTTGGGGAAATCATTGTATAACACGGTTACACAGGCATCAATCATTCCAACGGTGGACCATGGGAGCGGGCACAATTTACTCGTCTGACAAATTGTTCGAGGCCTGCCACGTTCAGTAGTAGATTTTTATTTTACATCTGTGCCCCCAAATTGGGTATAAACATGTACTTGATCTTCTTTAAATTAAAACTTCTGAGCTGTTCATTTGCATTTTTAATTTGATCATATGTCCTGTAAATATTTGATCAACATGAATATTTATTTTAAAGAGCATTCAATTTAGATACAGTTGTCTCGTTTTAACTTATAGGTGGATACTCGACACATGACACCCCAACTCAGTGTGAGTATACATGATCAAGTCCCACAAATATTTACAGCGTGGAATGCTGTTATATTTTGGAAACAGTATGGAACTAGGAGATCTAATGACAGCATTTGTACTTGAATAAATTCAGATGTCAAGTCGAATATTAAAGAGCCAGGAGTGAGGCCAATATTTCCCAAAACTTCAAAGCATACATGTGTTTACAGTTTACTATAACCCTACGTTGACAATTAACATATAAAACGATTCAAAATTTGTTCATGAAATTCAGATTGTTCAAAATATTGGTTGAAATACTTGAGGTAAGGTGTGAATAGCTAGATAAACTAGGCCTACAGTTAGGATAGAGACATAGTTGACACGCTTAATTTGTCTCTGTTCATAATATTGTGAGTGGTGTGTATGTGCATTCGTGTCACTCATAGGTGTCGCAATGTGTCTACCATCGTAAAGATGAAATGTAGGGGCTATGGGAATAAAAGGTTTCTCTTTATGATGTTTTATGTCATGATATTCTTTCTTGTTTTTACTATTTTATTGGATCAACCTTTCACCATACCCTTTCTTCTTTACATTATGCAGCTTCAGTTGCAGATGAGGTGCACGGTATAAACAAGCTCACACAAGAAGAGGTGAAGTGTAAAATCAAGACTGATCCACTCGACTTTGATTGTGTAAAGGAGTTTTTAAACATTTTCACACATTTAAGATTAAAACAGCTAAAGTATAATGAATTTTTAACAAAGCAAATAAAAGGTGAATTCCCAAAACGTCTTGTGGTTGAAGGTGAAGGAGGCGCGGGTAAAACGACGTTTTGCTCAAAGATTGCTTGGGACTGGGCAAATGGTTACAAGGCATATGAACATTTTGACTGGGTTCCCAATGCAAGATATTCAAAATTGCTAAACTGTTGGTGACATTGTAAAGACATATCTATCAGATGTTAATACGGTTCAACCACGTCAGTTCGATGACTACATGTACATATTATCCGAACCGTATATTTGATGGGTTAAATGAAAACAGCAGGGATATCGTCATCGACGAATCTTACTTTGGAAAAAGCATACAATCAGATAAATTCGAAAAAATGTATTCTCCTAATTAATCACATCACGACCCTCGAAAGCGAACCCGATCAAATCGCCACAAAGACTTCGTAAAATAAACACCTTCATCAGCGTGGAAGGGTTAAGTCAAGGAAATGCATCATCTTACATAAATAAATACTCTGAGGATTACAATATGGCAGGAGCAGATTTTAATACAAGTTTATGGAAGATAGCGATGTGATTAAAATGAACATGGTCCCTTTCCCTATCTACGTAGCAATGCTCTGCATCTTGTGGCGGGAATCTACAAAAGAGATCGAGGCTGGAATTGATTCGTAAATTTTAAACATTTTCACAGTTGTTCCATCACATGGTCACATTTCCTAAAGAGCATTTAATATCAAAAAGTTGCTGCGCCCTTTGTTCAGAACTTCTTACCATTGCTACCAAAAGCTTTGACAAATTCCTTATAAAAATGGGTCAAATTGCCCTTTCTGGACTTTTGGACCAGCGAATAACATTCAATGAGAATATGAGAATGTTTTCAGCTCATGCAAATAGGCAATGGACGTATGTAGTAAAATAGGAATCCTTTGAAGAGAGAAGCAATTTGTTTCAAGAGGCGAAAGAACAGGCACTAGGATTCAACCTGTAACATTTAATGTCTCCTTCCCTCACAAACTATTTCAATAATACACTGTCGCTCATATAGTTGGAATATCTTTTTTAAACTCAATTTATGGAATTATTTTGACAATGATTTATTCCTAATAGATCTGGATAATAGTATACATTTTCATATTTTATTGAATTCCCCCCCCCCGGTCCCCAACAGAAAAAAATTCTTCTGTGTGCCCATGCTTTGAGCCATAATACATGGCCGTACAGAGGATGTTTTTATGTTGGGGACCGGGGCGGGGGAATTCAATGAATTGCTGATATTTTATTGCATATTTTATTTTATTTTTTATTTGTGGGAACTGCCCCCTACCCTAGCCCCCGCTGCGTACAATCATGGTTCAAGCAATGGCCTCGTAACTGTGAGGCCCAAGGATCAAAACCGTGTCGATGTGCTAAATTAGTGACCTGTTGTGAGGCATTAATCCTCATTACTGTCAATTATGACTTAAGGGCGTAGGTCCCCTAGTTCATAAGCATAGTAGCATACACATGCTTTAGCAGTCACGCAAAACAAACACTGGAAAATTATTATTCAATAACATATGAGAATGGATACTATTATCTAGATCTATTAGGAATAAATCATTGTCTAAATAATTCCACAAATTGGGTTTTAAAAAAAAAATCCAACTATATGAGCGACAGTGTATATTGCTGCTTTATACCTGCCCTCACTTTATGAATCTAAAGATGTAAAATGCACAACATCAATCAACAAAATATTGAAGGCCAATGTGAATGAATTTAGGTACCTCATATCAGGGCTCAAATAAATTTTTGTTCACGGGGGCTCTTTAAAAAAAAGGCCCCCGTGACAATTAGGTGGAAAAGACGTGACAAACGGGGGAACTAAATCACTCTTTTAAAATTAGAAATATAACATCTTCTGTTCTGCATTACATTTTGTGAAAGTGCTAAAGACAAAAAGGAAATTCTGTGATTGTATGTTTTTATGATAAGAAATCCTGAAGATATATTAAAGTTATAATTTTGAAGCATATTTTCAAACTGTGTACTCTTTTTGATACTCACATTACAGGTCATGTGATTCAAATACAACAAATACGGTACAGCTGTTGAACAATGAAGAGACTCCGCGACCAAAAATTGTTACGACTTTGTATTTGTATGTGAGATTTTGCTTTAAGGTTATTTCCATATAATGAAATTCATATTCCTCGCCGGTATGTTTTGTTATATTTTTCCAGAGCCTACTGTTCGAAGAGGCCTTGATGACCCGTAAAGAAAGCCCAACGAAAGAAAGTGAGAAGCCTGTCGAATCAGTAGATGATGATGAAAGGGTAAATAATGATGACGACGAAGATAATGATGATGATTTGATGATGATGGTGTTGCTACCAGCTTAATACTACTATTACTTATATTACTAAAACTACTACTACTACTACTGCTACTACTACTACTACTACTACTACTACTACTACTATGACTACTACTACTGATACTACTACTACTACTACTACTACTATAACTAACACTTCTACTTCTACTACTTCTTCTACTACAAATACTTATACGAATACTCCTACTTCTATACTGTTACTACTACTACTACTACTGATGCTACTACTTTCTCTACTATTGATACTACTTATTTCACTGATACTATTACTACTACTACTACTACTACTACTACTACTACTACTATAACTACTACTGATTCTACTGCTACTACTACTGATGCTACTACTTCTTCTACTATTAATACTACTTCTATTACTGATACTACTACTACATCTTATACTACGACTACTACTACTACTAATATAACTACTACTGATACTTCTACTACTACTTCTACTTCTTCTCCTACAAATACTTCTACGAATACTCCTACTTCTACTACTTCTACTACTGATACTACTACTTCTTCTACTATTGATACTACTCCTTTTACTTCTACTACTAATACTACTACTACTGCAACTCCTACTACTACTATTACTGATACTACTACTACTACAACTTATACTACTATTACTACTACTTCCACTTCTAATGATAATGATATTAATAATGATACAATTATTACTAGTATATTACACTATTAATAGTAGTAGTAGAGGTAGGAGAACTTGAAGTAATATATCGTAGTAGAAGTAGTAGTGGTAGTAGTAATAATCATGATGATATTAATAACATTCAATTTATGTAGCGTAATATGATCAGGTTTACCATGTTTACCGTGCATTTTTTGTAATGTAAGTTGTAAATTCTCTGAGCTGACCGCGATAGTACTATGTCCGAGGGAGGACGCAATGGGGTATTGGAATTGATTTCTCAAAAGTCTTTTAGATCTTGTTTAAAGACTAGATATATTCAATTGATTGATTCATTTTTCTTAATTGTTAGTTTTTTTGTGTGTGCTTGATTGTGGTCGTTTTTCTTTCTTTTTTATGCTAGGTCAATTGCTTCGGTTTTACGGAAGAGTTAAGTGCTAACTTACTTGATACAAAAGTATTGACTATCAACGTGAAAGCACCTGAGGAACATGAAGGTAATACTGACAGTAATAATTTACAATAATAATTTGGTTTATTTGTGAAGCCATATCAGCATTAATGCTGTTCTCCTGAAGGCTCCAAAATCATTATTACGCCAGCAATTGCCATGTGCCTAAAAAAGAGTGGTAAATCTGGATTAATCTCTAATTGCTGAAGGACATAAGAGCCGAGCTGGGATTCAATCCTTGGATTGAGAGTCAAGTGAATGAACCACTATATCGTGATAGCAGAGACTGTGGTGCACTCTCGCCTGCAAAAACAACTTTTTAGAAAAGTATAATTAATAAATGAGTGACTACTTTAATTTTAGATATATACTTGTCTTTGTTTGTCAGCGTGTGTACGCGTGTGTGTGTATATACACACAGACACACACACATACAACCACACGCAAATACACATCAGATCCTTGGCTTTTTCATCTGCGGAGACCTGAGGTCCTTTCTGTAACATAACAGGATGAAAATAAAATAATTTGTCACCTGTATTCACCTGTCTTTTCGGGCTCCTTAGTAAGACAATGTCTTGTAATGCCCTCCCATAGTTCATCAGTACACCACTGCAAAGAGTTCGTTCCTTAATACAATAGGTCCATCGCTGGATCTGTGGGAAGACTCAACAGGATTATCATCTGCTGGGCCTATAACTAAACTTGTCGAGCTGTGTTGAAAGGCATCCACCTCTGATTTGCATCTGTTTATGGTTGGTGCATTCACTGCTGACATCGGTAGTTTCAGGTGTCGACTACACGGTGTGTGAAGCTATACTTGCGGATGTTGAGATGTGCACGCTCCTTGTGGATCCTCATGTTGTGGCCTCGTAGATTGGTTTCCAGCTCCTTCATTGTAAACAGGTTGTTTATCTTGATATCATTGAGGCCATGCATGATCTTGTAGACTTGAATCATGTCACCACGGAGGCGTCTGTCCGAGAGGGTAGGTAGGATGAGCCGTTGAAGACGGGTTTCATATCGTAAGTCTTTCAGTGCTGGAATCATCTTGGTGGCACGCCTCTGGACTTTTCCAATTGTAGTTCTATCCCTTTCTAGTAATGGGCTCCACACACAGTTGGCGTACTCTAGATGTGGACGCACCAATGTCTTGTATAGTGGCTTGAAGATCTCATCATCTTTATGGTCAAATGTTCTTTTGATAACTCCGACGATCCTGTTGGCCTTGTTAGCTGTTACATTCACATGTTTACTGAATTTTAAGGATGGATCGAAAGTTACACCAAGGTCCTTCTCATCTTCACAACTTCAAGGTCTTTTCTTATACCTTCTCCTTCCATGTTGTATGTCGTCTTTACTACCTGTTTACCATAATGCATTATACCACACTAGTCTACGTTGAATCTCAGTTGCCATCTTTCGGACCATTTGCTCAGATTATCCAAGTTTTCCTGAAGAACTTCACTGTCTTTCTGTTCTCTGATAAATAATAATAATAAAAACGTTACTTATAAAGCGCTTACCACCGAATTCTCTAAGCGCTATAACACACAAAATAGACTGATATACAATTACATCTTAAACAAAACTAAAAATGCAAATAACCCTACAAATTACAATACATATAGAATACACATCAAAGTGAACATAGTTAATTAATCAGTGAACGCAATTTTGAATATATGTGTCTTAAGACTAGTTTTGAATAGGTTAACGGTTTGACAGTTTGTTACATTTAAAGGTAATCTGTTCCAAAGTTCAGCAGAAGCTTTGCAAAAAGAGCGATTACCATAAGAAAGAGTTGACACAGAAGTAGATACGAGGTTTAATTGTGAAGATGACCGTAAATTGCGTGAGGGTTTGTATTCCTGGATTAATTATTGCAGATAAATTCGTGCCAATTCATGAATGCATTTATAAGTTAAAACTAAGATTTTGTACATAAAGCGGTACGTCACCGGCAACCAATGCAATTCGCGAAGTACTGGGGTGATGTTCACAAGAACACGTGTGTGTTACAAGCCTGGCAGCAGAGTTTTGGATTCTCTGGAGTTTTGCAATGTGCGAGTCCGGAAGGCCGTAAAGAAGGCTATTTCATTGATCAAGACGGCATGTAATAAATGCATGTATAAGCGTTTCGATATATTTTTGATCAAGAAAATTTCGAATACGACCTATCTCGTACAAGGCATATGAAGCTGACCGACAAATATTTTTTTATATAATCATCCATACTAAGATCATTTTCAAATATGACACTAAGGTTACGTGTACTTTTGACAGGTTGTATCAGAACATTTTGCAATTTCGACAGATGGTAAATGGGAGGACTTTCTAAATCGAGATGTTACATGTATAACCTCAGTTTTATCCTCATTTAACTTCAAATCATTAGCAGTGGACCAAGCTTTGATATCATTTATACATCTTTCAAGTTTGGTATAAATAACAGAAGGTCGGAATCACGTTTCAAAACAACATAAACTTGGGCGTCATCTACATATATCATTCGGCCTAAACCATGCGCTTCAATAATATCTTCAAGTGGTGCAGTGTACAGAGTAAATGATAAAGGGCCGATGACGGATCCCTGAGGACACCTTCAAGTGGAACATGAGGTTTGGATAATGAGTCATTAATGACAATAGATTGTGAATGATTCTTAAAGTATGTTTTAAACCAATTCAAGGCAGTACCTGATACACCATATCTATTACGTAAGCGATCAAGAAAAACATCATGACTGATAGTATCGAAAGCCGCAGAATAGTCTAAAAGTATTAAAACAGCTTCATCACCTTGGTCCACAGCTAACAACAAATCATTATATACACGTAAAAGAGCAGTTTCAACGCTATGAGAATATCTATAAGCAGATTGCATTTTACTACACAGATTGTTTGATGATAGATAGCCCTGAATTTGAGAAGCACAATCACGTTCAATTGTTTTAGCAAGAAATTTAAGGTTGGCAACAGGCCGATAGTTTTTCAAAATTTCACAATCCAAATTTGGTTTCTTCAAAAGAGGAGTGATTTGTGCCGATTTCAAAACATCGGGAAATTGACCACTTTGAATAGACATGTTTATAATTTTGGTAATAACTGGTAAAAGCTCACCTAAACAGTTCTTAAGCAGCCATTTGGATCGAGACTACATGAAGTTGATGGAGATTTCATTATTATAACTCTGACAGTATCCTCTGATACTGGTGAAAATTCAGGAAATGAAGAATTGCATGAATCAAGCATGGATATGGAAACATCCATTTTTGAGGAATCCTTAAGAACATTTTTGATAGTCCGAATTTTGTCTGTAAAAAAGTCAGAAAAACGTTCAGCAAGTGAAAGATCAGAATCGTCAGAAGTTTACACCTTGGATACTTTTGGTGTGCACAATTTGTTGACTTTTTGAAATAATTGCTTTGAAATACAGCCTTCAAATAGTTTTGAATGATGGTTTTGTTTAGATTGTTTGATCATGCGATTATATTCATAACATTGGTTTTTTGCTCATGTGAGTGTACACCTTTGTGTCATCTGCAAACATCTTTACTCTGCCCTTCAATACATCTGGTAGGTCATTAATGTAGATGACAAACAAAATTGGACCCAACACACTACCTTGCGGTATTTCACTTAAGACTTCTGCCCATTTTTATTTTATTTTTTCAATTTATGACGACGCATTGACTCCTGTCTCCAAGGAAACTCTGGATCCATCTCAACAGGTTTCCGCTAATGCCATGAGCTCTGATCTTCTTGAGTAGTCTCTGGTGCGGTACAGAGTAGAAAGCCTTGCCACATCAACGCCACCTTCTTCATCAATCATGCCAGTCCACTCATTTAACACTTCTATCAATTGTGTTACACACGACCTGCCGGGACGGAAGCCATGTTGGTGTTCACTCAAAAGCTGATTAACATCCATAAAATCCATAATCTGGTCACGTAGAATAGATTCCATTATCTTATACACAATTGAAGTGAGGCTTACAGGCCGATAGTTTCCTGGAGATGTAGTTTTTCCTTTTTGTAGATAGCCGTTACAGTCATGAGCAACCTTCCATGAATCAGGAACTTTTCCCTCCTGTAGTGACTTGTTGAAGATGGTGGTCAATAGATCAGCGATACTATCTGCAGTCTCCTTCAGTACTCGGGGATGTATGCCGTCTGGTCCAGGAGATTTTGAAGGGTTTAACTTCTTTAATTTCTTCTCCACTTCACTACAACTTATTTCATATCCTTCAAGGGGTGCAGTACCATCAAACTTTGTTTTAGGATCAGGGATATTTTTCAAATCTTCTCTTGTGAAGACACTAGCGAAGAAGTCGTTGAAGACGTTTGCTTTTTCCACATCATTCTGGGTCCGTGTACCATCATCTTTATCTAGGTCACTTATACCTTTCTTTACTTTGGTTTTCGGTCTCAGGTAACTCCAGAAGCTCTTTGGGTTCTCCTTTATTTCATCTGCCAGTTTCCTCTCAAACTCTATTTTTGCGCTTCTTACCCCGTGTGTAGCAGCAATGCGCAGTTTGACAAAGACCTGGTAGTCACCATACTGTTTGGTAGTCGTGTAGCGTTTCCAGGCATGATATTTCTTTTTCACTTTTCTAAACACGTTACCACTCATCCACAGAGGCTTCCGTCTTTGTTTATCTGATTTCTTGCTTGGCTTGGATCTGGGAATGTGATTGATCATACCAGCATGGAGTCTGTCAGAGAAATAAGTCCATGCAGAAGAAACATCTCATTCATCTAAGTCCTTCCACTTGGTTTTGTTTAATTCGATTCTCAGACCATCGTAGTCACCTTTGGCATAGAGGTATCTTTCTGATTTCTCATCATCGTTATGTATATGCGTAGCATCGTAGGTCGAACTCGATAACAACATGGTCGCTTTTTCCAAACGGGCTAGCTTCTTTGACATCATCCACCATCTGATCGTTATTCACAATGATTAAGTCCAGTAAACTTGGCTGATGGCCTTCTCTGTACCTTGTATTGAAGTTCACCTCTTGGTAAAGGTAGTTATCTTGAAAACAGTTCACAAGCTTGCTGCTACCGTGTGCCTCACTTGCCGATGATGTCCATGTCTCCCAGTCAACCTCAGAGTAGTTGAAGTCACCCACTATCAAGAGGTGTGAATCTTCTCTTTTACAAGCTTTGTTGACAAGGTTTAGTAGCTGTTCATTATTCTCACTTGTGCCATTTGGACTATGGTAAACACATCCAACAAGAAGATTATGTGTGTCTTGGAGACTGATCTCGCACCACACACTTTCTCTGAAGACCATATCCGTTAGATCATTTCTTTTGGTAGCTTTGAGCCCTTTCTTTGTGTAAACACATACACCTCTCCCATCATTTCCATTGGTGAAGCAGTCATAGCCATCTATTTCAAGTTCAGCTGCTTGGATTTTATCTCCTCCAAACTTCGGTAATACCTCTGTGATGGCAATGATGTCAGGGTCATTCTCTTCAATACTGGTTAGAAGCTCTGCTTCTGTGAGTTACTTGTTCCACCCCTTCTCTCTTTCTCAAGTATCACTTCCTTTCCTGGAATCTGGGTTACATCTGGATAACTTGGTTCTTTTATCTGCTTCTGTGAGTTGCTTGTTCCACTCCTTCTCTCTTTCTCAAGTATCACTTCCTCTCCTGGAATCTGAGTTAAATCTGGATAACTTGGTTCTTTTATCTGCTTCTGTGAGTTACTTGTTCCACTCCTTCTCTCTTTCTCAAGTATCACCTCCTCTCCTGGAATTTGATTACTTTTTTTGTTACCGAGACTGGTTTTGTTGCATCACTGCCATGATATAAAAACGTTTTGTTTGAGAAACCAAAACTCTCATTCCCTCGTAAGATATCTGATAAATGGTATGGTATGGTATTTATTTTCCAAATCATGATATGAAAACAATATATTGAAAGTTAAAAAGTACATTTAAATCAAGAATATTGTGAAAAGCTGGATAGCCCACTCAGCTTCTTTAACATGCAAAACTGTTATTCCTTGGGGTCCAAATAAATAAAGTAAAAGTGAATGTCGTAGTCGTAAAATTAAGGACATCTAGAAAACACATTAAAGGCAAATAAATTAAGAAACCATTATCATAATTTATTTAGATCTTACAGCATTTCCCAAGGAACAGGAACTCCAGTACCATCCTGAACTGGCAGAGGAACCACAATACCACCCACCAATAACATCATGGACATGGAATGAAGGCCAAGATAGAACCATTCTTGATCTCCAACAATCAAACTTACCCTTGAGAGAAGTTATGTCTTGTGTAGCTCAATCCTGTCCAAAATTACATACTCTAAGACTACATGCAAACGTACCAGTGTTAATTTATGAGGAATCAGTCCTTGATAGCGACTCCACAACATCCGTCGATGAGAGTGATAAGGAGGATTCTCCAGAAATTGAAATATACATGCGATGTCGTCAGACGACTGACGTCCCATTTAGAGCTCTGCTGGCCATTGTTTCCTCCATCTTTCCCAAAATATGTGATCTGACGTTGGATGGAGATGACCAAACCAAGCTTGATATCTCGGGGTACACGCAACCGCTTCCCAGTAGCTTCCTCCCAAAACTTCGTAGGTTGTGTTTACAACAGTTAATGGGATCTCTTTGCCTGCTAACCTTTTTGAAATTTGTCGTCGAACAACTTTCACATCTCCCGTTTCTTCGAATATCACAGTGCAATGTAGACGTTCAAACGGAAATCGAAATGGAATTCTCTGAATCCGCTCTGTCTCACGTGGAAATCATTCCAGTCAATGTAATACCTTTCGCATGTCTAAACAAACTGGTATTCAAGGCTTTCAAAAGCATAACAAATTTTATCGTCCAGCATAATATAGCAGCTGAACACCATATCTACCTAAACTGGACCAAGACAGGGCAAATGCCCACTGAAAAGCTTTATTTGAAGCAGTCAACACCCTTGAAAGCTTTCAAAGATCTCCTGACCATTGTGAAGAAGTTCCCTAGGATAAGTAAACTCGAGACAGATGAGTGCGGTTCTTTAGAAAGAACAGAATTACTCGAAATAGTGAGGACATGTACTCAACTACAATACTTCTCTTCTGTTGCAAGTGGTGTAAGCCGTATTCTTGCCATTTCTGATCAGTTCATGCGGAAATCTACCTCTAAACCTATCAGCAAATCATTTGGCAAGTTAGGAGGGGAGCTAAGACTTGAGACACACGACATAACGCTTTGTGTGCCAGAAGGGGCCATACAGGAAGAAGGGGAAATTCAAATTATTCTCCAGGCATTAATCAATCCTCCATCCACACACTTCCAAGAGGACGAGATGGTCTGCAGCTTCGGATTCCAGTGCACTATTCCGAATTCACCAGGTTTCAGATTCGCAGTACCCGTAAGAGTGACCCTTCCGCATTGTGCCATCCTTCATGACCCTTCGAAAGTCAGGACGGGGATCTACCATGGTGAGCTGTGGCACGATACAGGTAAGAACATTTTTTTTCCATGTCACACCAACGAGACAGATACTAAATCAAAAATAGGCTGGAAATTAAAACATAATTAAAAACAAACAAATTAAATACATTACTTCGAATGGCCAAGATTAAATGGTCAAGTTGAAGTCAGTTCTGCGATGCCCTATTAATCATTATTCAGTATTCATATAAAAGGACATTTCAATTACATATGTAGATTTTCTCTTTTATTGGGGGAGGGGGGATTGAGCCCCCAACCCCATAGAAACGCTATTGCCAAAATGAATGTTTGCCTTTCTGCCAAATGATCAAGGATTTCATTTGGTTTATATATTATCTTGATGATGATTTTTAAATGCTTGGCACTTCCATCTACTTATTCTTAGGAGATGTGGAGATCAGTACTATCACTTACATCCCGCCGTCAGAACATAGACTTCCAAGGTGTGAGGTGGATGAAAAGGAAATAACCGTCTTCATTGACCACTTTTCATTTGAATGGCCAGTCCTGAAGATTCGCAACCCCTTTGTGAAAGGCAAGCGGTTGGGATGCTTGCCCTTCGTACCCAAAAAGATGCCCCCTATGAAGAAACCAATCCTAAGGGTGTATCTCTTCGACATCGTTAGAGGCAATCCCGAGGTAGATTCATTTATTCCTTCAAATCGTTGTTATCCCTTTCAAGACTAGAATTCTTTAAGAGCCATAAAATTGATCACATCGTGTTCTTCAAATTGGCAACATTGGATATTTGCCTTGTATTGCTACATAATGTCCCTGAATTCCATATACATGGGTGATTTTCAACGAAAAGTTGAAAAATGGCTAATATTGATCAAAACAATGATTTTAAACCTCTTGACGTTTTGACATGTTATGTATTTTAAAGCTTTGCCCCGTTTTCTTTTTTAAAATGATTTTTTTCCTTTCTTTTTTTCATTTGTTAGCTTTGCCATCAAAATTAACTACCATGGCAACACCACTCAGCAGCCAATCAAATCAAGTTTTCCATTTCATTGTAATATTATCACTAATGGTGCTACTTTCTTAGCCCTCTTCGGTGCAATGATTATTATTGTCTAGCCAAATAGTTGAAGGGGAAGTCCACCCTGGTATGAAATTAAATTCTATAGAACCAGAATTAAGAAAGAAACGGATCAGTGAAAGTTTGAGTAAAATCCGACTAATAAACAAAGAAATTATGGATTTAAGAGTTTTAATCAAACACAACTATGTAACGTATTAGGATGTATCATGCGAGGTGACTCTCCTTTGGTTTGTACTAAAATATATTTTTATTGATATATTTCTATTTTCTCTAAGCACCATTTTATTATTATTGTTATTATTATTACGATGCTAAACAACCCATCTATGGAAAGAAAACAAATTCCTAAATAAACAACTAAGAACAAAGATATTTTCTATATGCCTACCGAGAGGACCTCGCAAGATTGATCACAAATATGCCAATTAGTGTTAAATTGATAACAACTTCAACAAAAGCTTTTCTATTTTTTTTCGGATTTCGCTCAAACTTTCAGTGATATGTTTTTCCATTATTTCTCCGTATTGTAAACCAAAATAAATAACATTACTATATGCCCTCTAGAAACATGTTATTAAGCACGATAATGCATGTTATCTGTGATGTTCATGTATTTTAAAGGAGATTCAAAAGGATGAATCTAAATGTGACTTCCGCATGGCTCGTCCTAAGATTGAACTCCAGGCGAGAGACGACCTAGTTGTCACTTACGGTATGGATGGAAGCAACAACCATGACAACAAGCCCAAGCAGAGTCTGGTAGATGCATACTTATATCTCTTTACCCATATAATCATTTCAACCCATAACAGTTAGGATTTTTCATGAAGTCTAAATAAATAAATAAAATCAAATAAATTGCTTCCCTGGTCAAATTTTCAACAAGTTTCCCTATTTACATATACATGATTTTAAAAAAAATTAAAAATGTATATCAAAAGAATCGATGTTAATAAAAGAAAGAAATCAACAGAAAATTGACAAATTGTACACAAACAGATATGGTCATTATAAATTTCACACCATGTTGCCAGCTTAGAGACTTGATGATTATTTACTATTAAAGATAAACTTGAGTTCTGGTAATGCGATTGCATTGTGAAAGAAAAGGTGTGGAATGGATCAGAAAAGTTGATCATATAGCATGTAAGTAATGGTGTGTAATGCAAGGTTCTGGAGTCATCAAAATCATCATAAATTTGGCAGAGTCTTGGTAAAGTAACAATCACTTACACAGAAAGATGTATATGGGACAACACACATGGTGTCGGGGCTAGTACTACCCTGATTTCCTTATCTTTCTATGCTCATTACTCAGCCAGTATACATTTTCTTCCAAAATTGTTTGGCGCATGACATTTATTTGTAATCTTGAACATTCAGTGTAAGTTTCGTTAGATTCTGTGAGAATTCATTTTCTTTTTTTACCAGAATTCAAGTTTATCTTTAAATAGTTGAACAGCGCAATATACTGCATTAAAATCAAATAAAGATCTTCTCTGATATTTGCTCTTTCTTCTCAATTATAATGTGTGATTCTGCATCTAAAGATATTACAAAAAAGTCTCTAAAGGAGATAATGCTTACCAATTGTCTAAAATAATAGACCCATACATTTTCAAATAAAAACACAAAACCAAACAAAACAAAACGTTCCTCAGAGTTTCTTGTTTGTTTGATTGCCTGTTTGTTTATTTTGTTTTATTTATTCCTTTTCTTTGCTGATAAGGTCAAAACACAATGAAATTAGTTCTCCACCTTGACCTACCCTCAGCAACAAGGCATTCCCTATGTTTTAGACTTGTCTACATTTTGTGGCAAGAAGAAGAAGATATGAGTAGGTAATACTCTTAAAATACATCAATCCTTTTATAATGACCCTGCACCACACAAAGAAGGAAATATCCACAGTGAAGTTTATTGCAGTGTATTGTAATACATTGATAGCTTTGTTATGAACTTTTTAAGAATATGATTTTAGAGGTGTCGTAGTATAGGGGTTCATTCACTTGACTCTTTATTTTTAATCCCACTCTGGTGCTAACGTCGTTTGGCAAAACATTAATCCACATCTGCCACTCTCCAGCCAGGTGTAAATGGGTAACTAGCAATGCTGGGTTAGTAATTGCAGGGCCCTCGATTTTAAAGATTAGCTTCCCTGTGTAAACTATATTATTACTAATATACATCATTATCACTATCATTATTATTATTATTATTATCATTAAGATTATTATCATCACCATCATTTCTTTTACAATAATGAAATAACTTTTACTTTTGCACAGCGGACAATTCTGTTCAGTGACATCAGGCAATTGATCCAAAACACTGTCGACTTCAGGCTGGACTTCTCTGAACGCGTGGAACAGTTCGCTGCGGTTAATCTATCTGTAACTGAGGGTACTAAAAACAGGGGCAATCTTCCTTTTGACGTTGACTTCACAGGTGATTGATATTACAGAAGGAAAAAAAAAAAACTTTTTGATTAGTTCTGTTAAATTTGAACAACATTTTTGTGCGTTTTATCTTTCTATTTATGACAGTTTGGCACACATCATGATGAAGAGGATTGGTCTCCAAATAGCCTCATCATACTCATATTTAATATATGAATAGAAATAGCTGAAAATGAAGAGTTTGGACAAACCTTTCCTGCCTCAGTAGTTCCCAGCTCTTACCCATTTTAGTATTCAGCGATTTTGATTTTCAGCAAATCTGCAGTGCTAATTAGTATGTTGAATAATAATTCAATGCGCCTAGAATTTCGACATTTTTTCTACTCTTCTAAAAATCAAATGATATCTCAGCCTCTATCATATTACACATGTTACAAGTATCTTTGTTAATCATATGTTTTATGGGGTTGTCGATTGAATGTGTATTGACATTTATGCCGGGCAGGCCCCCCCCCCCCCTGCCCCTAGGAAGAACTTGGTATCTCATTTACCGATAGGGCCACCCTGATGAAATTAAACTTAATCAAATCAAATCATTTCAACAATAGGTGACGCATCAGGTTCTTCTCGGGATGCCAGGGCAGATGAAGGAATGGCCAGGTCAGTGATGATGAATGCAGGTTGGGAGTTTTAATTCAGAGGTCCAGAGTTGTTTTAACGTCTATAAAAAAATAAAAAAAAAATCTTCCCAAAATTGGTATCAATTATTCCTCTTTATCCAATTCTATTAAGTAGACACACGAAGAATCAAAAGTGTTTTAAATTGATGCAAAACTCATATCATTGCGAAGGGGAAGCCTTACTGATCATACACAACAACTCTCCTCTTCAAAATATGTTTGGGGCCCGCAGTAATCAACTCTCAAAAATGTTAGTTTTGAGATCCAGATTTTCTGCCTTCAGCGGTCCTTTGTAGAGCGTCAATATTTGTGACGTCACACCCGGGACACGGCTGGCTAGCTTTTTGTCCAGTGTGTGACGTCACTATTTAGAGCTCGCTACGCTCGTGTGTTTGGCTTACGTTCAGGGGCGTTCGGGGTCTAAGAAGGGTCTTGAAAAATTGCATTTTACGCCTTTCCATGATATGATTTCTCAGCAAATTATTCGTGTTTTTCAAGAGAAAATCTTTCCATCCATATGTAATTTGTTTTAATTATCAGTTGTAGTGAATTTTTCTTTGTGTAGCTCCTGTAACAAAATAAGAGTGTTCATTA
The DNA here is from genome assembly GCA_035222895.1 of Strongylocentrotus droebachiensis. Lineage (NCBI taxonomy): Eukaryota > Metazoa > Echinodermata > Echinoidea > Camarodonta > Strongylocentrotidae > Strongylocentrotus > Strongylocentrotus droebachiensis. The sequence goes on from JAVYIG010013244.1 coordinate 39,455, forward strand.
AATGAATCAATGTGAATAAGAATTTTAATTTAAAGTCAGTACAAATTTGCCAATTTTTGGTAAAGATTTTAAACTTTGCTCCCACTTTAGAGACTTAGATTATTTACAATTTGATCGTTCTTATTCATGAACGCCCACAAGATATATAAGCTCAAAACTCTCTGAGATTTTTGCGCTTTCTGCTCACATAATAAGTGTAATTTGTAAAGTGCAATCTGAGCCATGATTAATATTACAAATTGCTGTAAACAAAAGTTGTAGTTAAAGGTATAAACTCTTTTTTTTTCTTCAATTGAAGCTTGAGAAAGTTCCATAAATTTACAAATACAACAAATTTAACAACAAAATATTCATCTAGGACCCATATGAATGGAAATGGTTGTTTGTAGTCAGTAAATAAAGATTTTTAGATGACTCCTTGAATATCCTGAATTATTTATATTTTTTAATTTTTAATTTATTTCTTGGTTGCAGTGGAGTAACAGATGAATTTGACGAGATCTTGCAGAGTGTAGCCGAGTCTATGAGTAAGGATCAAGAAATCTGCCGCCTTGCTTCGAAACTGGGCGTCAAAGTAGCAAATTACAATCGCTTCATCGAGGAAAACCGTCTACATGGCGTCACTTGGACAGGTACCCTCAACATGCTGAGAACATGGCGTAATGGCGTTGATAAATCGCAGGAACGTGCAATACTTAGGAATGCTCTACTTGGTTTGAAACAGGTTCGCCTTGTGAGCACCCTACTACCAGAAGAGGGGGATTGATAATCATAGAGAAAGATGAGTTCCAAGAAAGGTGGCAAATAATTTTTGAGCTTGTTTTCCCATTCTTTTAACGTTAGGGTGAAAAAATATCATAGTAAAAAAATTCCCCTTTGTGATTCGGGATGGAATTTCTTTTTTTATATGTTTTTTTAAACAATATTCCATGTTCTTTAAAGCAAATACCAGTAGAGGCTTATTGGAATACATTATTGGCTGAGCAATTATTTAATTTTCTCATATTTAATGTGTCAAATTCTATGGTACAGAAGGGCTATATGTTCCCGTTCAGTATTTAAAACTCGATTAGATTTCATTATGCAAACAGGGAAATGATACAGCTGTCTTCCCCTTTCTTTTTGCACGTTAAAAGGGAGTTTTTATATTCATTCCATTGGAATTTTATATTTATGGCTGTATATGCATAGTTTGTTTGCATAAAATTGCAATAGAAGTAGTATGTTTATATTTGTAGCTATACATGTATAATTTGTTTGAATAAAATTGTATTTAACGTAATATTTATCAAATTCAAATTAGGCTATATTAGTTTGTCTTTCATTAGGAAAAGCAGAGTGAAAACTATGTAAAAATAATATACAGTTTATAAACTGTATTAACCGAACCAGTATTACCGGTATGTAAGGTGTGTGAGCAATTTCAAAAACCACTCTAAATTTGGAAGTCATGAGACATAAATACTTTGCAACTTTATTATTATGCTCAAAAGTTGTAATGTGCTGTTGTGAATCATAGTTTTTGTTCCTAAAAACAAAGCTGTACATATGTTAGCTCTTTAATTGTTGTGCATATACATGTATGTACTTGTCATGAATGTATTGAAATCGTATTGATATGAAAAATGTGTCCAGTTGAAGAATCATGTATAGCCTGAAAATCAAAGGCTTTTTATTTACAAAAACTTCTACTACATAAAAAATTGCATACCGGTTATTTTTTTTTTTACCAACTATCATGTGCTTTAATCTCTTGCCATCTTGTGTCCTTGTGCTGCTCGTATTTAACTGTTAGTGTACATTCTGAGGTTCTTATTAATGCCATGAGAACTATATAGATGTATTTTTGGTCTGTACTATAGATAAACTTTACTTTTATACCTCCGCCACATAGTACAGCAGGAAGCATTATGTTTATCTATCTGTCTGCCACTGTGCATAATTAATCTTAGTACCAGCCTGACTGAGAAATGAATGTGGTATCTTGATGAAATTATTAGCGTTTATATGCGTGATCAAAGATTACTGGATTAAATTTGGTCGTTGATGTCAAAGGTTAATTGTTCGATTTGTAAATAAGTGACGTTTTGCCCTTTTCTTGAAAAAATACACAACAGAATGCAATATTAATATGTAATTATTGATCGAAGGGAAAAATCATTCCAAAGTTTTTTTTCTTTACTGGTTATACGTGTAATTTTTAAAGATTTTTTTTAGCTCTCATATTACTGAAGCAAATGTCCTACGAACTGTCATTTGAATGAAGATCTGGAATGAAACCTCAAACTGGATTTATGAAAGTACTCAAGTTGGAATTTGTTCAATTTACAAAATATAATTTTTGGCTTTGAAGATAAGAGAAACGATGCTCTAAATAGCATTGTTATATTAATTAAACAATATATGTTTATTTGTGAATTGAATGGTATTGTTCTGCTTTTTGATATGTTGCAAAAGAAAGTTTCGTGATATTATAAAGATAAGAAATATTATTGTATGTCTATCTAGAATGGAAAAACATTTTGCTGTAAAGTGGCAGTTGCTACAATTGTTGTTTGTATGGAAAATATTATTTTGAATTTGTTTAAACATGCACATATATTTGATTTGTTTGTTTGTGTGAAGATTATTAGTAAATAGCCTGTGGATGCTCAAAAATAGGGGGAAAACAATTATGCAAAATAATTATTTTCCTTAGAGCCAAAGTGTTGGGTGCCCAAAATGTTATGGCAACATGTTACTTAATGTGTATAGTGATGTGAAAGAGGAACACGCATTTCTGCAAGGAGAGGATTTAAAGTTGTAGACACATGTCCAGATTTGGTTAAAAATCCACTCAATAGTGTTGGGAACCCCCCCCCCCCAAAAAAAAAAAAAAAAAAAAAAAAAAATATATATATATATATATATATAATTTGAGTTTCCTGCATAATTAAGACAATCAAATTCTGTTAATTTTCACCAAAATCTGTCTCCAAGCAGGGTTTTTGGTTTTTTTACATCCTTGTAAAATTTTGTGTAAAATGACAACTTTTATTCACGTCATGCATTATAAATGGAATGTTGCAATAATATTTGGGTTCTCAATCTGAGAAAGTACATTTTCAGTACAGTTTAGTTTTCATTATGATTTACCAGGCTATTAAAGTTCACATCACCAAGTAAAAGCAAATATATAAAAATACTACTAGCTTATCTTAGCATATGTTGTACCCAAAATCATTAGTATAAAGTCAAACCATAGGGCAATACATTATGTACTAATTATAATTCAAGAATCAAGACTTGTCATAATTTTTTATTAAGAATTAGCTACCTTACTATTTGGGGCTAAACTGAATTTCAAAATGACCAATATATTTGAATTGTGAAATGAAATATGAATATGAAAGGGAAAGTGAGGGAGTAATTTTAGGATTCATTTACAATTCTTCATACTACATGTTTACCTGTTCTAATTATTCAGTTTTGAATTCCAAGGTGATCGCAATTTGCACTACATCGAACTATCATAATTGATCCGAATTGCCATAGAATTATGTTAAAAATACATCTAGTAATACAGCTAAAAATGGAAGTTGAGTTCTGGGAAGGGTACGGAATTAACAAATTCATCCTTAAAACTTTGTTTAGACTAGATTTAACTACATACAGAGACACAAATAAATATCATTTGATTGGAAAATTTGGATTTACTGCTGTACATTCTCGAGAAAAAAAAGCAAAACAAATTGTTGGTTACTCGGCACAGTGGGCAATTGTCGAATCATATTTTCTGGCAAAAATGGGTTTGGAGTGGTTTTAAGTTTTAGAAGGGACTCGAAAATCTTGTTTTGTTATCATGTTGCCATTTAACTTTTGTCACATACCAGGACAAGATTTTAAAAACATTCTGACCCTTCCCAGAACTCAACCCTCTCTAGCACACATGTAACAAATGGGTATTGATACCAGGGGTTAGTTGATATCCATTCCCAATACCAATCTTTTTTCAAGGAGATCATAGTAGCCAGGGGATGGTGGGGGCGGTCGCCCCCCCCCCAAAAAAAAAAAGAGAGAGAAAGAGAAAAAGAAATTAACCATGTTCATCACCCTGATTTTTATCAGAGCTATACAATGTGAGTGAAAAAAAAGTTTACACTCGGAATATTGTCATTTGTTTTAAAAGTCAGCTATACACGACAGGTTATCATACATGTTTTGAAAGAATGTTATATCCCGGATCGTTTGGTATCACACACACACGCGCGCGCACAAATGTTCTTTGGTATTAGATATTTGGTATTTGATATGTGTGGCATGATTCATTTTGTTTAAAAGGATGTTATTTGGATCTGCAAAGACCGAATTAAAATCCAAATCTCAATCGTTTTATTCAAACGTCTATAAGCATAATTGGTGCAAGTCGATTTTGCACTCTCTTAAACAATGTCTCCTGTTCATCCAAGCGTGAACACATACCACACAAAATGATCCCAAATGGTTTAGAATAAAACACTCTTTCATGAGATGTTTAATAATAAACTGTTCATAGATGATTTTTAAAATAATTAGCAATTTTTTTTTGGTGTAAACTTTTTTTTTTACTCACACGGTATTAGAAATATAGTCTATACATAGGCCTATAGAAAAATAATTTTATTTATTCATACTTTTCAAATAACCATTTTTTTCAGAATAGTGTAGAAAAAAAAAATATTTATTAAAAAAAAAAGCTTGCAGGGCTCACTCGAGCACAATGAGAAAGCTGGCGACAACCTAAACAAAGCCTTTACACTACGAATAGAAACCATACAACTTCCTATAATACTTTGGTGCCCATTGAATAATTATCTAGTATAATAATTATTTGTAAAATAACAGTCGTAATGTTTTGGGGATAAGAATGACGTAATGTACTAAATACAACTATTAATTTAATATTGAGACAACACACTGAAGTAACTATTAAGGTAAAAGACACATTTTATATAAAGAATACTAACAAAGGTAAATGTATATTCATAACGTTGTTTTGTTCTTTTGCTTTAATACATTGTAATATTCTAATGGCTGGTTGTAATTTTCCAAGTATCACTTACAAATGAGAAATGCAAACTTGCTCCAATCCCATTGCAAGAAATTCGTATTTAAGTTTGGACTTTTTGCAATGGTTGTCTCCAACTATTTACTTGAACAGAAAACAACACCACATTCTCTTTTTTGCTTGCACACTATAGATATGCAATTGAATTCTATTCTACACAATCTTAACTCCTAAGTGTGAAAAGATAATCGACACTAATGTGGTTAATTTCACTTAAATATTATTTATCAAATTTTTAGCTTACACTGCTTCTGATAAGTCAATGTTTCTTTGTTAAACAAAAAGAAGAAGCTAGTTTGATTATTTAGTAAAGTTTCCAATATATTTTGTTGAATGATTCTGCATACCGATTACATGATACACATAATTACACTACTTTTTACATACTATAGTGTCCACATCATATAGTAGTAAAAGGCTGGGAAACCACCATAGCTGTCATTTAGTGATTTATAAAGAACATATTAACACTTTTAAATCGTCCCGTGTGAGGACTAACATCAAATTAGGTCCTTAATTTTACAGAAAACCCGTGAATAATAAATCAAACATTTTGAACTACTCTTTTACAACAATATACTACAATTGCACTTCATTGAATGGTCAGTGAAGACGATTATCAAGTTATTTATAAAAAATTCAGTAAAATTCAACAAAGAGAACAGTGCAGGTTTCATCAAAGTCGAATTAGTAAAAATAAGAAGAGATCAGACATTAATATGTCCTCCACATTCCAGGAAAATTTCAGTTTCTTAAAGCTCCTCTAAAGTGTGGGGAGCCCAAAATTTGGCAAAATGTTATGGAACAAATTCATCTAAGTTGTATAAAGACGTTAAAGAGGATGACATTTATCACACAACTCTGCAGAGATTTTAAAAAAGAATGTGCTTAAAGACCAAATATTGATGATATTAAAAGCTAAATCTTCAAGAAACAGGAATAACATAAATTGTACCTGCAGCTCAACCAGGCGCGTACGCAGGATTTTTTCAAGGGGGGGGGGGGGGTGGGGGGGGGGGGGGGTTAACATTTATAAATCGGTCCGAAAATTTCGCAACGACTCAGCCGACCGCCGAATAAGCGGGGGAGGGGAGGGGGGGGGTAATAGGACACTTTTTTTTTGTTATTTGGTCTCGAAATTTGGAAATTTGACATTTTGCTCCTTTGGGGGGGGGGGGGGGGGGTAAGGTCACCTTTTTTAGGTCGGTCATGGGAATTTTTTTTAGGGGGGTTTACATACATAAAAAATACAAAAGGGGGTTAACCCCCAAACACCCCCCCCCCCCCCCCCCCCCCCCACCACCCCTGCGTACGCGCCTGAGCTCAACAGACAAGGCAGCGGGACTCGCAAACGAACAATCTAGTATAAAGCTCCCAAATGGTAAGACATATTAATTTATTGAAATATGATCTATTACCAAAAGGAACAAGAAATAAAGGAAAGAATAAAATGGGAGAAAGGGGGGGGGGGGGTGTTGAGTAAAACCAAAACTAGAGCTCTATCGACCCCACCCCCCCCCCCCCCCTGTTGAGCCAAACAAAATTGTTCTCATTGTATTGGTCGTTTTATATTCTGGTGTATACATATAGCCCTTCGGTGAATCGCCGTTTGGTCTACAACCAGTTAGGTCTACTATCGATGGTCTAATAACCATTTCGTCTAATGATAGTTTAGTCTAATAGTCATTTGGTCCAATTCTCATATGGTCCATATATGAAGAGCTTAATTCCAAAAGGAGCTAAATCCACTGTTGATAAAAATGGAGTTATTGACATCAGAACATTGTTCACTTAAGTACCCGTCTTTCAACAAAATTATTTACCTAAATTTTGGGAGCAGTTATGAAAAAGTGCACCTTCTAATAATATTACTCTTCCATAGACGTATGTACAAAATCTGGTAATCAGTTTTTTTTCTCAAAAGTTTTTAAAAAAGGGATTTAGCTCCTTTTGGAATTAAACTCTTCATATAGTGTCCAATTAGTCTATAACCCATTTAGTCTGTTGTTCATTCAGTCTAATAATCAGTTAGGCCTATTGTTAGACCGTATAGATAGTAGACAAAATGGGCATTAGACATTTTGGAGTCCATCTTGGATTTCCATGTTTCTCAGTGGCCGTAACACAGAGTAATTAGTACATGTATTATGAATGGATTCTTTTTGCCCAAGACCTGGGTATAGACACCAAACGCACCCCTATAAGATGGATATATCATGATTTATGGCTATTATAAGGTATTGGCGGCTATCTTGGACGCCATTTGAAAATTACCACTTTCCGTGGATTCTTTGAAAATTAATATGTTTTTCCTGATGTCAACCACTGCTCAAAACCATTGAAAAACCTGTTAAAGGCACACTGTCCTACTTGTAGCTACTTGCTCCCTCTATATAGAAAACTTCCCAAATCGGTGCCTGTTGGTCCCCCATGATCCTCTTTTTCTTATGTTAAATGAGAGTTGAGTTAATGAGAAAGCCACCTGTCACAGTGACCTCGATGGCTCGCTGTGTGGTCTAATCCCTTCTCGCTGCAGTAGTAACGCCTACCTTTAATGTATTTTTTTTTTTTTTTAAATTTATTTATTTATTTATTTATTTTATTTTATTTTATTAATTTTTTTTTTTTTTTTATTTATTTATTTATTTATTTTTTTTGGGGGGGGGGGGTCAGACACTATTTTTACTCGACTACTCATACATTCCGCACTTTACGCATGTTTGTTGATGATAATCCAATATTATGGATGCATTAAATTGATTTGGTTGATTTTATTTTAGTATTTACTTTACCTCTTGCTCTGTCCATCCCATAAACCAGGTCTTAGTATCGCGTTCTTCAAGAGTTGGGAGTTAACCCTGGAATATACTTCTCTCCATAACACCCCTCATAGCCCTCACAGGGGGCTTCACGACATACGAAAGTCTCCCGGTCTCTCTAGCTCTTCAGGGTACGTGGTGAGGGGGGCGGGGGTGGAGGGTCCCAAAAGCTTTCTTATATCAATGAAGGCCGTATTGGCCTTATGATGTAATGGAAAATTGTATGAAAAATAAGTGATTCTTAAAACAATTTCTGCAAAACATAAATTAGTTGATAAAGAAATGTTCAATCAATGCCTAATTCCCTCCCCCTCTATCCCTCTCTACAAGATATAAATACAATTCAATTACTTGTTGTCTATTAATTTGTGGCATCTTTTTTTAGAATATTGATTATTTTTTCTCCTTTCTCTTCTATCACTTCTCCCTGTCTGTCTTTATCTTTGTTTCTTTTCTTCTATTGCTTCTTCTCCCCCTCCCCCTCTCTCTTTCTCTCTCTATGTCTCTCTCTCTCTCTCTCTCACACACACACGCACACATTACTCTCTCTCTCTCCGTCCTTTCCCCACTCTCTCTCTCTCTCTCTCTCTCAATATATCTCCCGCCCTCTCTCTTTCCCTCTCCCTCTCACTCACTCTCACTCAAATTAATATTACTGGACCTGCACTTGACAATAAAGAGACACTGTCATATGTAATATACAAGAAGAATATCATACTGGCAAGGATTCTCTTTTACCATAACATAATTACGAACGAAAAACGGTCCGGATTTATACCTTACAATTTGTTTTGAAGAGACCTACATTGGAGTGAAGGATAAATATATACAAACCTGACAGAGTTCTCATTAGATTATCGTCTTATCTTTTAATGAGGTATGATCGAAAAGAGGAGAAATATAACAGGATCTGGATGATGATATCCTCATTATTTCATTGTGCATGTTGTGTTGGTGGCGGTAGACAAAATGACAAGCATAAGAAATTTGGAAGCCCTAATCACTGAAGATTCTCTTTTAATCATTTGACGAAAGAGTACATATCTAGAATATTCAACATGATAATTTGAACAAGTATAAAACTCCAATTTCTTTCTTAACCGTCATGTACGAGAAAGAGC